>PYAF01003879.1:72821-97167 GCA_007407185.1 Glycine tomentella
ATTTTTCTTATAAAGTAAAGGAATCATAAGGAATCTAGTTAAAATGAAATGGAATGACATGAAATTTAGTTACAATGAAACCAAATGAGAGTAAATAGTTAGGAAGGGTAGAAATGTCCATGAATATTATATCATTTTCCAACCACTATATAAAGGGGTGAAGGGGTCCTTAAGTGCAAGTCATTTTCCCAAGACATTTTCCTACACACTTTCACCTGAAGCTCTCCCTTATACCTCTTTCATTTCATTTTCATCCTTCCCTTATTAAAGCCTAAATCAAGTGAGAAAAAGACTCCACATCTCATTGAAGATCACGTGTAGAAAAGGCTAGCATCTTTAGGGAAAGTTTGTCAAGCTTTGAAGGAAGAAAAAGACAAGCTTATTAAGAGGTTACAAGGTATGTATGGGAAAGTTTTATGGTAAAGATAATTTAAGTATTACTTGTGTTTGAATAAGTATGTATAGGGGAGTTTATGCTTAAATAAATGTTGAGTGTTGTTTTGTTTAAATAAATGTTTGGAGTTCAGGTGTTGTTGAGTGTTTCTATGAATTTCTATGAAGATCATGTGTTGCTAAGTGTTTTATAAATCTCTATGAACTTCATGTGTTTCTATGAATTGATGTACATGGATGATATGTTATGTTTTTGTACATGAGTAATAAGCTGAGTTCTGTACTTGATTAATGTTGAGTTTCTGAGTAAAGCACATGAGACAGTAATTGAGAAGTGGTGTTAATTTGATATTTTCCCTGGCGGGGGTTAATCCGTGTTATTTTGATGTTTTGCCTGGCGGGGGTTAATCCGTGTTATTTTGATATTTTTCCTGGCAGGGGCTAGTCCGTGTTAATTTGATATTTTGCCTGGCGAGGGCTAGACCGTGTTAAAATAAAAAGAGAATCATGCATCATTTAATTTTTGAGGATGTTGTTATAACTATCTGTACATTGTATGTATTCTATTGTTTAAATTATGTTTATCATGAACTTACCGTATACTTTGTGTATGTGGTTGACACCTGCTATGACCCCGATTTTATTCGGGCGAGCAGATGAACAGCAAAGAGAGACTATTAGCTGTCTACAAGAAGAAAATTTTGTTTGAAGATGTAATATTTTGAAGAGGTTATGTTTGAAGATGTATTTCTTTGTTACAAAGTGTTTTAGTTATTTGTACTATGTAATAGAATTGATACCAGTCTGTATTTTATTGTACATCAGATATATAAATATCAATTAGTGAGGAAAAATCTTTTGTACTCTTATTATATGTTACTTCAGAATTATAAATATTACTCAGTAATGGAAATTTATGGTTTGGTATTTTTAAGCAAATCGAAAAGAATTTTCATTAAAAATCAATAATAACAAGATGGTAAATTGAGGTGTTACAACACTCACAACTCATACGGTGCTTCATCAAAAGTAATTTGAAAACTTGGGAAGAATGATTACCCCATGTTGAATTTGCTTATAATAGGGTAACCAACTCTACCACTTCTTTTTCTTCTTTTGAGGTTGTTTATGGTTTTAACCCTTTATCTCCTCTTGATCTAATTCTCTTTCCTGATGATTTTTCTGTTTTGAGTAAGGATGGGCTTTCTAGAGCCACTTTTGTTAGGGATCTTCATGAAAGGGTAAATAATCAAATTGAGAAGATGAAGCAATATGCACGACACGCCAACAAGGGAAAAAATGCATGGTATTTGAAGCCGGAGATTAGGTTTGGATACATCTAAGGAAGGATAGGTTTCCTTTCCAAAGGAAATATAAACTCCAACCTAGGGGTGATGGACCTTTCAAGGTCCTTGAGAGGATTAATGACAACGCCTACAATATTTACTTGGCAAGTGAGTATGGAGTGAGTTCTAGTTTTAATGTCACTGATCTTTCTTCTTGTGATGTATGTGTTTTGAATGCAAATCCGAGGACAGATTCTTTTCAAGAAGGAAGGGATGATAGAGGACTATCCTAGGATCATGAAGTTCTATAAGCACTCCATGAATTGAAGGGTCCACTGACAAGGTCCAAAGCCAAGCTTCTTCAAGGTCCATTGCAAGCTCAAGGTCAAGAAGAAGTTGAAGAACTTCCTTTGGTTAGCTTGAAAGGACCCATGACAAGAGCTAAAACTCAAGCCCTTCAAGACCATATCAAAACTAACTTGTATCTTGTGGACAAGCATGAAGAAGCACACCACCTGTCTATTGTAATCGATTACCACCTTTCTGTAATCGATTACTAAGCAAGTTTTGTCTGCTGTAATCGATTATACAACTCTAAAACACTCTGTTTTAATTGATTACCATCTTTCTGTAATCGATTACACAGCGTTGGAACACTCTGTTGTAATTGATTACACAACGCTGGAATGCTCTATTTTAATCGATTACAGGTCTATTAATCGATTATTTTTGGTTAGAATCGTAGTGCTTTGATATTACTTTTTGTAATGGGCCTTGATATTACCAAAAATAGGCCTAAACTTACATTTTTAAGTGGTCATTAGAGGCTTACCTGACTATGCTATTTTTGGACAACTTTGATTAATGAAAGTAAGCATTTGCTTGAATGGAGGGCTTAGTCTCTTGTTGGTTCTTAATTGAAACCAAATTGATTCTTATCAAGGAAGCTTTCCTTTGTGGTAGATCCTCCTCTGACTTATCCCTCTGTTATGGATCGTGGTGTCATTTATCATATTTTTGGACAACTTTGATTAATGAAATTGAGCATTTCATTGAATTGAGGGCTTAGTCTCTTGTTGGTTCTTAATTGAAACCAAATTGATTCTTATCAAGGAAGTTTTCCTTTGTGATGAATCCTCCTCCAACTTATCACTCCATTACGGATTGTGGTGTCATTCATCATC
Source organism: Glycine tomentella (assembly GCA_007407185.1). Classification (NCBI taxonomy): domain Eukaryota; kingdom Viridiplantae; phylum Streptophyta; class Magnoliopsida; order Fabales; family Fabaceae; genus Glycine; species Glycine tomentella. Next base: position 75,685 of record PYAF01003879.1, read on the forward strand.
ATTTCTTAATCTTCTCCATTTTTCAATTTTAAGTTTCAAACCACAATTCATGGAGTCTTGAAGTTTGCAATCCGGAAACAATCCAATCCAAACATTCATGTGTTGGAAGTCATCACACCCCTAAATGGAATATAAAGATGACATACTACCATGGCTGAGGAAAGTCATTTGTGTTTATAGTCATTATTGAAGTACTATTATCAAATAAGACTTCTATTTCTGCACCACTTAGAATAAATGGTTCATATTTTTCATAAATGATGCAGTAAAACAATTAGCATAGCACTGTTGCAACACAGTATCTCATTACAATAGCTATAAGCAAAATATTAAAGCAAATATCACCACCAAATTCTATCTTCTTGAGAATCTAAGAGTATAGAAGCGAGAGAAACTTAAAATTACCTATGAAAAAATCTATAGCAGCAACATCAAGAGCTATCTTTATTTTCTCATCATAAACAATTCTGCTAATGGCCTCCTTCACAAGATTCAGGGCTTCTCTAAAGCTGGCGATTACACAGTCAGCTAAAAGGTAGAACAAAAATCAAAATGCTTAATATAACAAAAGAATTATTTGAGTGGAAAAATACTTGAATGTAACAAGATTAGCCAAGTGCAAATTTCATAAATATTACGTGATTTTATATTTAAAAAACTATAATAGTTTGTATTAAATCTTTAGTTGCTTAAAAATTTTGACAATTAGCTTTAAATAACATTAACAATAAGCAAAATCAAGTAGATACAAATAATACAACCACCCCTTTATAATAAATTTGATAGTATATTCTCTTGAAAGTTAACTTAATCTATTAATGTAATCTCTCTTCTTTTACATCTTCAGAATTAATTCTTCACATCATGTTTATAATTTTTATTTTATTTTTCTATTTTAATCTATACATCTTATATTCCAGTTTTATATTTCACCTGAATTTAAAAATATTCATGTGCATAGGAAACTAGCTGGTTTTATTAATTTCAAAAAGCACATGTAATCAATGTTGTTAGTATCGCAAGATACGCGATATGTATCGAGCGATACGATCCGATACATACAAAAAACAATACGAACCGGACCACTGATCATTTTTGAGTTGAATCGCAACATTGAATCGTGAAATCGTACGATTCGAAACTGAATCGTGAATCGCTGAAAGTTTCCGATTCAAATTTTTTAAAAAAGAAAACCAACAGTCGCATAATCATTCGGTTTCGGAAAAGTTAAGGACTCAAAATCCCAATTAATAATTAGAATAACAAACAAAATAAAAACGAAAAGAATAAAAAGAAAAAAGAAATCGAGATTCGAGAGTTTCTAACCAGAACTCCAAAAGACGGTGACACCTTGAAGTTGCAAAGAAGGAGCGACTTGTAGAAAGAGAAGAACTGAAGAAGGGTGACGCATAGAGAAGGGCGATCGACAAAGAAGAAGGGCGATCCACAGAGAAGAACTGAAGAAGGGAGATCCACAAAGAAGTCTCTTGGTTGCAGAGAAGAGAGTTGACTTTAGTTGAAAAAGAGTATGTGTATGTATGTTACTTTTAAAGCATTGAAATTAAAATATTATAAAATATTTTTATGAGTTATAGCCGTAGTATTATAAAAAGAGTACGTGCACATGTTGTCATTGTGTGATGGCAATATGGCATAAGTCTGGCTTTATGAGTTGCACTTGCAGGGCTTGCATAGCCTTTTAAAGTTTTAATATTTTTTGTGCACATTTTAACATGACCTCACTAATCTGTAATTTTATTTTATAGCTAAAAACGTGACAGTGTAAATTGGGTATGTATATAGCTATGTATATGGATATGGGATGAGCTATTATTTTTATTTTATATTAAATTAAAGTGCAAACTACAGTTGATATGCTTATTGTATATTTAATTATTTTTTTCTCTAGCACAGAAAGAACAAAAATGGTTCCAAAGAAAAAATCTCAAAAAGAAAAGGATATAACCTGGGATCATTGTAAGTCCCTTGGCAATAGGTTGAATGTTAAATGTAACTATTGTCCAAAAACAATGTGGGGAGGAGCATTTAGAATGAAGCATCATCTTGCTGGAACACACAAAGAAGTTGCTCCATGCCAACAAGTGTTGGATTTAATGGAATAACTTGAAGAATGGACAAAGGATCAAAGCTGGTTTTAGCTTTCAACATGCCTTGAAGTATTGAAGTATTATGTGTGATTAAATGTAAAAGGAAGAAGCATTTCTGGTGATCCAAGAATATTGCATTCACATCATTCATTCATTAAATTGGTTTAAATGATTAGAATTCACAAAGCCTTGATAAAATGCTTAAGTCTAATAGTTAAAACATAAGGTTTTTGGAAAAATATATTTTCTACTGATTTAATCGTTACTTATTCGTAATAATCGATTATATTGTTCTTAGTGCTTTTTGGAAAACTTTTCAAGAACAATGTAATCGATTACATGTCGGTTTAATCGATTAATCTACCTTAGCTTACATATAAACTACTTTGTTGATAATTTTAATCGATTACCATTAAGCTGTAATCGATTACATAGGCTTACCAAGAAATACCATCTCTCTGTCTTAATCGATTACCAAATATTGTAATCGATTACATCATATGCCTATGCTTAAAACATCTTGGTTCTTTTAATCGATTGCTCTGCCCATTTCATGATTATGAAGCTTCCTGCATTAATCCATTACCAAAATCTGTAATCGATTACATAGTTTAATTCATGGTTATGAAGCTTCCTGTTTTAATCGATTATGTATCGAAATAATCGATTATTCTGTTCGGTACTTGAACCAAGATTTTTATAAAACCCTTTAATCGATTACATAAGTGAAATAATCGATTATTGAGCGCGTTTAATCGATTACTGACGGTTAGAAAAGCTTGTTATAAATAGAACCCTCACTCAGCTTGTTTTAAAACTTGATTAATTCGTATTCTGAGCATTCTAAGGCTTTCTAAACATTCTTTTAGTGGTTTTTCTGGGTTCATTGAGTTCTTGCATTCACAAAATTCTTATGAGTTGTTAAGGATGTTCTGAGTTTGTATTCATTCTTCAACCTGGTGAAATCATTCATATGCATATTATTCATTGGATCATCAGGTGACTTCTTTCCTTAATCTTTGAAGTTGTAATTCTATTTTGAATTCTGAGTTTGTTTGTCTATTGTAAATGGGTTTCTTGCTTGTAATCTAGAGATAGAGTTTCTCTAGGAGATTTGCTGAGTAGTGTTCTCAGTGGGTTGTCTCTAAGAATCTAGTAGTGTTTTAGATTTCTGAACTTTATCTAGGGTTGATAAAGAGAGACTTTGTAATAACTTGTAAGAACTGAAATTTGCAATAGTGGAACTCCATTCTAGTGTTGAACTGAACTGGATGTAGCTTCATAGTGTTTGAAGTGAACCAGTATAAATCTTTGTGTGTTGTTTATATTCTTTATGTTGATTATATTTTGTTATTCTTGACTGTGAGTTTTAGTTATCAACAAAATTCTTGAGCTATTGCATATCTTGGGTTGAGCATTAGATTGAATAAAGGTTCTTGGTTTCAAAAGTGATAAAGATCCAAAAGGGAAAAACTCTGATTTTGTTCAAGAAAATTTTGAATTACCAAACCTAACCAATTCACCCCCTTTTGGTTAAGTGTGAAGTGTTCCCATATTTTACAACAAGTGCCGGATGACGTAAGAGATATATTTAAAAAAAAAACATTAGAGGATGCAAGAAGAGATGATGAACTAGAGTGTTTTGATGATAAAGATTCACAAAAAAAAGGAAGCATGGATAATTTTATGATAAAAGGAAAAAGTGGAGGTGACTCATCTTCTATTAAACAACAAACTATAAATTCAATGGTGGAGGATAGAGATTTGGTGGTTCGGGATATTTGTAGATGCATATATGGCAATGCATTGCCATTTAATTTAGTGAAGAGTCCATTATTTATTAATATGGTGAAATCTATTAGTGAATATGGTAGAGACTTAAAACCACCATCTTATCATGAAGTGAGGATGTCATATTTGAATAAAGAAGTTGATCTTGTCCATGCTAGTTTGGATAAATATAAGCTGGAATGCATGAAAACTGGTTGTATATTGATGTCAGATGGATGGACTGATGGAAAAGGTAGATCTCTTACTAATTTTCTTGTTAATAGTCCTAGAGGGACTGTTTTTTATAAAATCTATTGATACAAGCAGTTTTATTAAAGATGCTGAAAAAATGTTTGAATTACTTGATGAGATGGTGATGGAAATTGGAGAAGAGAATGTCGTTCAAGTAGTGACATATAGTGCTTCAGTCCTTGTATCTATAGGATAAAAGTTGATGGATAACAAAAAGCAACTCTTCTGGTCACCCTGTGCAGCCCATTGTCTTGATTTGATTTTAGAAGACATTGGTAGCATTACAGTGTTCTATAATACCATTTGGAAAGCAAAGAATATTACAACTTTCATTTATAGGCACACATGGGTGTTGAATTTATATAGAACCTTTTCCAAAGATAGAGAGTTAGCTAGGCCAGCAATAACAAGGTTTGCTACATCATATTTGACAATGCAGTCAATTTTAAAACAAAAAACTACATTTCAATCTATGTTTACATCTAAAAAATGGGTTAATAGTGCTTATTCCTCTAGGCTGGAAGCCAAATTTGCAGAAAACGTTGTTTTGGCTGATAAAAGGTTTTGGAAATCAATACATTATTGCTTGAAAATTGTGTCTCCTCTTGCGAAAGTTCTCAGACTTGTGGATGGTGATTCAAAACCTGCAATGGGATACATTTATGAGGCTATGGATAGATTAAAGGAAGAAATAGCAAAGAGTTTTAATCATGAGGAAAAGAGATATAAGGATGTATGGGAAATCATTGACAAGCGTTGGGATTTACAACTTCATAGGCCTCTTCATGCAGCAACATATTTTCTTAATCCAAAGTAAGTATTTATTTTTATAAAATTTATTTTTATAAAATTCTTCGTATTTGATATTTGATTTATTATTAAGCCTTATTCTAAATTTATAATAATTATATAGGTTCCACTATGACTCAAAGTTTAACCCAGATCGTGAGGTTAAAACTGGCTTATGGAAGACACTGGAGAAGATGTGTCATGATATTGAAACAAGGATCACAATTGATTCTGAAATTGAGAAATTTGATAGGGCTGAAGGACTCTTTGGAAATAGTTTAGCAATTGCAACTAGAGCTCGGAAGCAACCTGGTAATCATTTAATTTGTTTATTGATTAAATTGATGTTTTGATTTTTTTAAAAATTAAAAATTAAGTCATCAACCAAATATTTATTTATCAATCATTATTTGTTTTGCTAGCTTTATGGTGGAATAGTTTTGGAGATGACTGCAAAGAGCGAAAAACAATAGTTATTCGTATCCTAAGCCTCACTTGCAGTGCTACAGGGTGCGAGAGAAATTGGAGTGTGTTTGATCAAATTCACTCTAAGAGAAGAAATCGTTTAGAGCAACAAAGGTTGAATGCTCTTGTGTTTGTTAAATACAACCTTCAACTTGAAACTAGGCAAAAACAAAGGGAGGAAAAAGGAGACACATATGATCCTATCTACTTATCAAATTTAGATTCTGACGAGGAATGGATTACTGAGCAAGAGGAGCCTTGCCTAATGGATAAGGAATCTTGGATGGATGTTCATGAGTGCTTCGACGTTGATGAAGGAGCCCAAAGCAAAAAGAGAAAGAGAGGTATATTTGCATATATAATATTTTTTCTAATCAAATACCTTATATAATATATTTATTTACATTATGTATATTTTTAGGTCCTCGAAATCTTCAAGTTGACAAGAATGATAAAGGAAAAGGCATCTTCATACAAGATAATGTCAACAGGATTGATAACAGAAAAGGATCTCAACTTGTTGAACAAGATATGGGAGATGAGTCAAATGACTCTACTAATGAAGAGGATGAAGGACTAGATATTGCAATACTAGATGTTGATAGTGATAGTAGTGATAATATTAGTCTTGAAATTTAATTATGAGAATAACTGGTTTTAAATTTGGTTACTTATATATTTTGGTATTTGATTTTTTTTAATTTGGATTTATATAGTATTATATATTTTTAAGTTATTTTTAATTTGTTTCTGAATCTTATGATTCGATACAATTCATGATACAAAAAAACAGCCGAACGATTCACGATACGTATTGTGATTCTACAAACTTGGATGTAATCATAATTCATAACATGCATTACCCATGTAGAAGAAAACACGATAGTTATAACATGCAGCAATTCAAAATGTTGACTAAAAGAAAATGCAAGTTAGATTAAGAGGCAAAATACAAATGAAATTCTTTTCATCATATATTTATCATAGATTTCAAATGAATAGAGATATCATATCAATGTATCCAAGAAATCACAACAGACTGTAAGAGAAATTACAGTAGTAAAACCAGTAGTTTGGAGATATTTTTTGTCTTTCTTCCCTTTCTTCTGAAATGGATACCTTTTACCCCTTTTATATATTCACTTTGCGGTGAAGAAATTTACAGAAATTTGTGGTGCGGTGGTTCCATGTAATTGACCCCACAAAATGGAAAAAGGCTTTGTTGTTGTATTTAATAGTAAATAATGTTCAAAAGCTTTAGAAATCCAATAAAAAGCTTGCCTGGATATATTAGGAGCAAAGCCACCATCTTCACCCACATTACAGTTATGTGCACTATATTTTTCTGTAATGACAACTTGCCCTTTTGTCATCAACAATAAATAAATTATAAATGTATCAGCTTAAACATGATATCAGCAAATGACAATAAGCATGAAATCAACAAGTGACTATTAGGATTCTTTAATCCATCATTGATCAAAAACATATATAATCTACCAATCTAAATCATTGTAAGCCAGGTAAACAACAATGCAACCAAACTCAATGCAACTAAACTTGGAATGTTTCTAGCTTGGGAACATTGTAATGAGTGAAATTATGAGGAGAAAAAAATCCCTTAAGACAGAAAGTAAAAGCAATAGGATTGGGTAAAAAAACAAGAAGAAATAAAGCAAAACCACCTTTAAGTGGTGATAGGTCTCAGTGCCCATTCGTAATGTGATAAGAGTGGGAGGTGGGGTCAAACCTATTCTAAGGGGTTTAGATAGTAATATAACAGTTAGTATAACTAAGGCTGAGTTAGTTATAACTAACTAATGGGAGGGAAGGTATAAATAGATGAGAGGCAGTGAAGAAAGGGATCTTGGAGGAGTGTATGGATGTAGTGATTCCTTTGAACGATCATTGTTGTAACAGCAGGAGCTAGACTTCAGTATTCAATAATATTCATTCTTCTTTTCATACCTGATCCAGTTCCTGTTAACTGGTATCAGAGCTCCAATCTTGGGGCTTTGTGAGGTGGATGGGATCGAAGAACAGTAACAAAATGGATGCCAGAATGGAAGCTCTTGAACGCGTGATGGAAGAGACTCGCGAGGCTACCCAGCTGAATCGCTAGGCCAGCTAATTGAATCGCGAGGCTATGGATGTGCATCAGGTCGTAATCGATACCCGATTGGGTTCGATTGAAGGAGTGCTGCAGCGTATGGCCGCGACCTTGGAGAGATCGGAGATGGAGGAACCAGTTTAGACGAAGGGGGCGAAGGGAAGAACCAAGGAAAGAAGCGAGGAGGTTGCGCGACAATGGAGGAAAATTGAGTTGTCTGTGTTCACGGGGGAGGATCCCGTGGGGTGGGTGTCGCAAAGAGGAGATATTTTCGTCTCCAGGGTGTGAGGAAGGAAGAGAAATTGAACATGATCCTAGTGGCTATGGAGGGTGAGGCATTAGCATGGTTCCAGTGGTGGGAATCTTGGAGTTCTTCCCAATCTTGGGAGAGTTTCAAGCTAGCCTTGGTTCAGAGGTTTCAAGGTATGAGTGTGGCAAGTCCTTTCCAAGCATTGTTAGCATTAAAACAAGATGATAATGTGTAGAGCTACATTGGGCAGTTTGAGAAGCAAGTAGGGGCAGGAAAGGGGTTGGATGAGATCTTTCTAAAGGAAGTATTCTTGAAGGGGTTAAGGGAGTTGATGATCACTGGAATTATTAGGGCCAGCACTAGTCCTTTTGCTAGCCCTGTAATTTTAGTTAAGAAAAAAAAATGGCAGCTGGAGGTTTTGTGTGGATTATAGGATTCTTAACAAAATTACAGTGCATGATAGGTTTCTCATACCTATAATTGAAGAGTTATTGGATGAAATTGGAGGAGCAGAGTGGTTTTCTAAATTGGATTTAAGGGTTGGGTATCATCAGATTAGAATGAGGGCTGAAGATGTGCATAAGACATCCTTTAGAACTCATGAAGGTCATTATGAGTTTTTGGTCATGCCTTTTGGCTTGACTAATGCTCATTCAACCTTCCAAGCTTTGATGAATGAAGTTCTCTGGCCATTCTTAAGACAATTTGTGTAGATGATATATTGGTGTACAACAAGGATGTGGGAGAGCACCAACTGTATCTAAGGGTAGGTTTACAGGTACTGCAGTAACAAGAACTGCATGTGAATAAAAAAAAAATTCCTTTGGTCAAACGTCATTGGAGTTTTTGGGTCATTTGATTTAAGGAAGAGGAGTAGAGGCAGACCCAAGCAAGTTGGAAGCAATGAGCAAATGGCCTGTACCTAGGGACATCAAGGGTTTGAGAGGGTTTCTAGGGCTGACAAGGTATTACAGAAGGTTTGTCAAGGATGTTATGGGAAGTGGGCACAACCACTTAATGCTTTGTTGAAGAAGGATGTTTTTCAATGGACCCTGAAGCTGATAAGTCATTTGAAAAGTTGAAGGGAGTGGTGAGTGAATTGCCTGTGTTGATGGTGCCTGATTTTGCTAAGCCATTGTGTTAGAAACTGATTCCTCAGGATCAGGGTTAGGTGTTGTACTGTTGTAGGAGGGCAGACCTTTGGCTTTCTGGAGTAAGGCCTTATCTAAAAGAGGCTAGCTTAAATCAATATATGAAAGAGAGTTGATGGCAGTGGTGTTAGATGTAAAGAAGTGGAGACACTATGTGTTGGGAGGGAAGTTCATCATCAGAACTGACCGGTAGAGTTTAAAGTTCCTTAATGAGCAAAAGTTGTTGAATGATGAGCAATTTGAATGGGCTGTTAAGCTGATTGGGTATAACTTTGAAATCCAATACAAACCTGGAAAAGAAAATGTGGTGGCTGATGCACTATCAAGGAAATTTGTTTTTTCTGCAGTTTCTATGGTACAAGAGGAGGAGTGGGATGATTAGGATGATGAACTGAGAGCAGATCAGCAATTGTATGAGATTTATCAGGGTATTCTCACTAAGACAACTGAGAAATCTGGCTATACAATTAAGGGAGGCAAGCTCTATTACAAAAACAAGTTGTTTTGCCAAAAACTTCTGCTAGAATTCCTTTACTTTTAAAGGAATTACATGATTCACCTGTAGGGGGACATTCTGGATTTTTTAGAACTTATAAAAGGGTAGATAATGTGGTGTTTTGGCATAGAATGAAGAAAATTATAAGGGAATATGTGGCTGAGTGTGAAGTGTGTCAAAAGAATAAAGCTAGTACCTTGTCCCCAGCTGGATTGCTTCAGCCCTTACCTATTCCAACCAAGATATTGACTGATATATCCATGGATTTTATTGGAGGGTTGCCAAAAGCACAAGGAAAAGATACTATCTTAGTGGTAGTAGATAGGCTGGCTAAGTATGCCCATTTTTTGGCATTGTGTCATCCTTATACAGCTAAGGAAGTGGCTGAGGTGTTCATCCAGGAGGTAGTTAGGCTGCATGGTTTTCCTGCCTCTATAATTTCTTATAGAGATAGTTTATTCATGAGCCTATCTTGGAAGGAATTGTTCAAAAAGGAAGGCACTCAATTGAAGATGAGCTCTGCCTATCACCCACAAACAGATGGGCAGACAAAGGTGTGTGGTAGGGACCAGACCTAAGCAGTGGCCTGCTTAGCTAGCTTGGGCTGAATTCTGGTTCAATACAAATTATAATGTGTGTCAAAATGTCTCCTTTTCAAGCATTGTATGGATAGGAACCTCCTTTGTTGATAAGAGGAGCTGGTATCCCTTCTAAGCTGGAAGAAGTGAATCAGTTATGCAAGGACAGATATGATTTGTTGCAAGAGTTAAGGTGTAATTTACTGAAATCTCAAGATCAGATGAGGAACCATGCTAATAAGCATAGGAGGGAGCTGAGTTTTCAGGTGGGGGATTGGGTTTTCCTAAAGATACAACCTTATAGAATGAAGTCACTAGCAAGAAAACTCAATGAAAAGTTGAGTCCTAGATTTTATGGGCCTTATCAAGTCATTTAAAGAATTGGAGAAGTGGCTTATAGATTGGAACTGTCTGCAGGCAGTAAAATTCACCCAGTTTTTCATATTTCATTGCTTAAGAAGTCAGTGAAGGCAACTTGTTCACCTGATCCAGTTTCTATTATAATGCTTCCTCAAATTTGCTTGCTCCAATTAGGAGAATCATGATTTCCTAATAGGAATTATGTAAGAAAGACTTCATAATTAAAGGAGTCTAAATCACTATGAAGCAGAAGGAACACAGATTAAAAAGAAACTATATATGTTTATGTTTGGTCAGAAAATAAAGAACAGAATCAAACACAACAAGAAATTGCTAAAGTTACGCCATAAATAATAGAACAGGTGTGTGTTACAACAAAAACAACTGAACATGTGTCATATAATTTCATTGTTCATTAGTTTCTTTAGAGGAAAGGAACACATCCCTAATGAAAGCAAGAGACTAGAAAATCGTTGTTGTTAAACGTCGTCATATTTCTCAATGAATGAATAAACCTAATTTTGTTCGTTTCCTTTTCCTTTATTCCACTAAAATACAATTCAAAGATTTAAAGAATAAATTATGATATATAAAAAGTTAGTTGACATTTATAATAGTTTACCTTCAAATTATATATACTCACCATGACATCATCATGGTTTTAATTGATTTACAATATAAAAAAGTTTAAGGTAACAAAGTAAAGAAATTAAACTCTACATTTAATAAGGATAATTCTAAATATTATGCTATTAAAAATTGTCTTAGAACCTAATGAGGTAATATTATGCTATCACATATAATTGAGCTTTTTTAGTTTACAACAAAATATTAGTAAAATTTAATTATATGTTTTGCATGAAGTTTGACCGAGATGATTATGACGTGAAATCATATAATAATTTCTCTTCATAATCCTTAGAATATATAAATTTATGATGAAAAAACATTGGATCATGTCTAAAAATCATGTCTTTCAAGACCAATAAATAGAAATGTCAAAATAGATCAGTTCGATCAATTGAATCTATCATATATTGACTCGTTTAATAAGTGGGTCAATCTAAATCTATTCAATTCTTAATGAATTTATAAAATGCTAACTCATCCTAACCCACCACGGGTTAGTGAATTAAACAGATTGACCTACCTAATATAAAAAAATGAAAAAATATTTTCTTCTTCTTAAAGAAACAAATTTTAACTTCTATGGTACATCAAATTCAAAATTTTATATAAAAAATATAATTGTAACATCAAATATTATTAATTACAATCAATTTCAAGTCTTTTAATTTTAATAAACAATTATAAGACATGAATAATTGTCTTAGAACTCAACAAAAAAAATTGTCTTAGAACCTAATGATTTTTTTAGTTCGTAGACAAGTCGTGAGAAAACTGACCCATCATGAGTTCAATCGAGTGGATCAAACCATTTTTCTAATATATTACTAGAATATATATTTTTTTAATCCAATCCAAGTATGCCAATGGCCACATGGGATGTGACCCATTCACGACTAGCTAGTAACATACTAAAATACGTGAGAGGATAACCATGACCAATCTCTTAAAAAAGTGAAAAGTATGAATTTTTTTTATTCGTATGATTTAAATATGGTATTAGAAATTTACCGTACTCTGACACCTAACTCAATTAATTAAGCGAGAATCATTAAGTTGAGAAAGTATGATTCATGTATAAAAAAAACTGTGTATCCCATTGCTCGGAGACTCCACGCTATCCGCAGATAAGGGGGAGGGATATTGTACGCAGCCTTACCCTTGCATATGTAAAGAGACTGTTTCCTGATTCGAACTCATGACCAACAAAGTACGATTCATGTATATTTTACTTAAATTTTTAAAAGAAATATTTTCTTTTAATAAAAATTTAGTGGAATAAAAATATGTTTAAAAATAATCTAAATATATATTTAAGTCATTTTTGCATATTAAAATAAAATAAAAAGATAAATTTAATTTAAATTTATTTTCATTACCAAGTCGACAATCTCTGTCTTAATGTAAATATTTAAACATTTTTGTCGGTAAAATCCTTTAATTCAAAAATTTTCAACGAATGCTTTCCATTGGTAAAATCCTTTAATTCAAAAATTTTCAACGAATGCTTTCCATTGGTAAAATCCGTCACTAACTCAAGAATTTTCGATAGAATATTTTTCGTCGGTAAAATCCGTCAGATTATAGGGAAATATTCCATCGATAGTAGCGTTTTTTCTTGTAGTGGTTTTCTATGTTATATACCTTTGCTTGTAACTTATGCAATTTTTTTTTATCCGTAGGAATTGAACTCATCCATCAAGAGATTTATAATAGTTCGTGCATATTTCTCAATTAACTGGGCTAAACCAACTTAGTACCTATGTCAGCTTTTGGATAGATGAAATGAAATATTCAATTGATGTTTTGTATTATTTGTTCCGTCTTCGGTTTTTCATTTATATGAATACGCAATTTTGTTAATATTCCATATATAACAAGGTGCTTTCATATCTAGCAACGAGCTAGCATATTTGGAATAATAACTCCAAGTTCATACCTTTTTTTCTTATTGTTGTTATTTACAAGGTTGACCCTTAGTAATGCCTTTTTGTCCTTGACTCCTTGTTGAAGGAGGGGCTTATTATTCCCAACTTAATTTGTACCAACAAACACTTTCTGTGTTGAATCATATTCACGGTCAAGTTGTTTACTTAAATTAAATAATCAACTAGATATTAAATGCTCATCATAAATTTGAATAACTTTGCTACCATTGAAATTGTAATAACTACCTGTAAAAATATTTGATTTCAACAAGTTGGCTGAAACAGTTATCAATAGCACCCAATTCAAATTGATAGCAGGGAATAATAGTATAAATTATTTGAAATGGAATAAGTGGAAGAATTTTCTTTGTAGTAGATGTAAGAAAAACTAAATAATCTAATCATGCTTATACATAAATGACATAAGCAATTAGATTAAGTGCGGAAAAATTAAGATCATAAATACCTCTCGCCATTGCTCACGGTTTTGAGTCTTTGGATTGCATTGAAGATCTCTCTTGAATCTCAAAACTAAATTGACTTTTGGCTTAAGGATCTTCAATGCTTTCACTATCACTCACTGATGGTGTATTGAGATTTTCAGAAGCAAGCACAGGGACCTTGGCCTTGCACATCTCTTTTTATAACCTCTTCCCATCAAAGAAGTTATTTTTGATATGCATAAAACGTGGGCTTAGTTGCTAAAAATAAGGGATAAGATTAGCTAATAAGAATAACAACAACTTATTCCTAAAAAGATAAGGGATAAGATTAGCAACAACTTAATCCTAAGAAGATAAGGTGAGTGGACCACCTTATGTGGTTTTGACTTAGTCAATTAATAGAAAATAAACCAACATTCTCCCACTTGGTCCACATATCTTATCATCCACTTTTGTGAGAAACAAAATACATGAATCATGGCGATAGTTCCTCTAATATATACGCGAGTAGTATCTTCCATGTATTACATTGCATTATATTTCTCAAGCCCATACAACTCAATGAGTAAACCCAATGTTTATTCTTGGTCCAAACTTAATTGATGTTTCTCGGAATAAATAATTGTAGATGCGCATAAACTGAATGACAAACATCACAATAGAGTTTCTTAATATCATTCTTACAATGAAAATCACATATGAGAACCAAGTCTCATCCTTTCCAAATGATCCTTAAATTTAAATGGTGGCATGCCCTTAGTTAAAGGATCGACAGTCATTAATTTAGTGCTAATATGTTCAATAACCACTGTCTTATCTTTAGCACATTCTCTTATGGCTAGATACTTAATGTCGATGTCCTTGCTTCGACTACAACTTTTATTATTCTTAGCCATAAAAACAGCAGCTGAATTATCATAGTATATCTTCAATAGCCTAGAAATGAAACTCCATATCCATACACCACGTAAGGTAGTCTCAAAACAATAAACAAACTCAACCTCTATAGTGAAAGTAGCAGTCAATTAAGGTCTGTCTGACACTTCTCCAAGACACAGCTCCACTGGCTAGCATAAAAATATATCTCAAAGTTATTAACTTCAACGCAGCCAGCGTAGTGTGAATCTGAGTATTTAATCACTTCCAAGTTGTTAGTCTGTCTCTACATAAGCATATAGCCTTTAGTTTCCTAAAAGTATCTCATCACTTTCTTTGCAACTTTCTAGTGGTCTAAACCTTGGGTACCTAGATAAACCTTGGTCTCCAACAACAAGGAGGTCACCTAGAGAAACCTTGGTCTCTACTTCCAGGTTAGATAAAATCATGTACACTTGAGCATTTTCTCTCAAGGATGATAAAATTTGGTTAATAGAGATAGATATCTCATTATTACTCATCTCAGGATAACCAAACACCAACATTTAAAACAATTCAATAGAACATGGTTGGAGGATAACTAGTCCATATCTAGAATAACATCAATTTGGCTAAGAGGCAAACAGATCAGATCAACACAAAAATTTTCTATCAGAAATCTCCACAAAACAATTCACACATCAGAAATCAAAATATACCCACCAGTTGGGGTCTCAACCACAAGCTCATCATTCAAAGAAGACACAGGAAGTTTAAGTTTCTCCACTCACAAATAAAATATAAACGAATGGGTTACACCGGAGTCAAATAGCATAAGTATCATAATACCATATTTTCCTTGGTATTGGGGAGAGTACCTCACCAACTCTTGGTTGTATACTCAACCATAATCATGATTCCTTGCTTAGGCTCTAAGAATTCCATCACTTTCTTATTTCTAACATTCTTAGGAAAATATTTCTCCATAAATGCCCTCTTAAAGGTTTCCCAAGTCACAACTGGTCCTTTAGCCTCAAAGCTTAGAAAACATAAGCTATTGTACAGTCATTCTTACTATTCATCACTCCTTACACACACCAAGTGAAAAACATACACCCAACACACAATATAATTCTACACCCACTTAATCACTATAGAGAGTTGATACCTAGAAAATCACCTATCATTCACTTATTTGTATTTTTGGCTGCTTGCCATAATGCTTCTTTGCCATTCACAAATTATCCAGGGGGTCATTCTGCTAACTTATGAATATGCGTTAAAACTTATGGTATAACAGACATCAGGAATACAAACATAGTATAACAGCATCCTCAAATCTCCATAATCCATAAGCAAAATACCGATCACCTTATGAAAAAATATTTTTATCATAACATCATACGTACCACAAGTAAGGTTAAACCACCATACCTTATTCAAGTAAAATCATTACCAACTTAGACATGACCATAGAATATCCTCAAGCAACAGAAAATCATATTAGTATTCTTAACTAATAGTCCACAATTTATCTTTCAAATAATTTCTAATTCCTTTAAACTTTCACAAGAAAAGATTTAACCCTAGTATATATCTTAATTCTCCTTTGTCCTACCACCTCACTACTTAATCCTCAAAATTTAATCACTCAAGCATTTAAACCATTTATCTACATACCATTCAACCTCTACTTCTAGAAATTAATTCAAAACGGTCCCATAATAAAAATATGACAAAACATCACAAATGTCATCAAAACCACTTTCCAAAGATCATCAAATGTAACTCCAACATCATTAATATTCTAACTTATAGATCATCCCCTATCTTATGGTTAAAATCAACATGTTCTCATCATACAATAACCATCAAATGACATGAATCTTAAGCCTAAATGATAACCATAAATCTGCCCAATTAAGCATATAAATTAATACAAATAATTTCTTAACTAGAGATTGAAGCCTAGCTTGCTTCTTCTACTACTATATCTTGGTAATACTGTACATGGTATACCAAAATATTATCTGGTTTTTCCGTCCCATAATATATATAATAGTCCTTCTTCCGATAAAGTTTCCTTTTTGTGGTCCAAGATATAACCATGACCTCATGCTCCTCTATTCCAAAAAACATATTACAGAAAACACAGTCCACGGTTCAAAATACATAGAACATTTAACACAAAACATATTGCAGAGAAACATAGCAAACACATAACACACAGTCCTAAGGAACAAACATGCTCTGATACCACTATTGTAACGCCTCAACTTACCATCTTATTATTATTGATTTTTAGTGAAAATTTCTTTTCAACTTACTTAAAAATATCAAATCAACATTTCTAATAATTCTAAAAAGATTTTCATCACTGATTGATATTTATAAGTCTTGATGTAATATAAAATAAAGTATAGACTGATATTAATTCTATTACATAGTACAAATAACTAAAATATTTGTCACAACGAAACATCCTCAACCAAACATCTTCAACAAAGTCCTTTCTTCAGAAACCAGCTTGCCAAATCTTTCCTTACTGTTCATCTGCTCGCCCAAATAAAATTGAGGTCATAGTAGGTGTCAACCACAGACACAAAATACAGGGTAAGTTTATGATAAACATAATTTAAGCAACAAAATATATTCAATATGCAGATGTTCATAATAATGTCCTCAAAGATGCATAATTCTTTTAGACTCTTATCATGATGCATGATTCTCTTAAACTCTTTCAATATTTAGTACCAATTGTCAAGATAGTCACATCCCTGTGGCACAGAGCTTATCTGACCAGTCAAGGTCTCCCAGTGTTGCACAGGTTCTCACCCACACTTCATGTGATCATCATGGGTGGTGTGATTCCCCACCGCAAGGTCACCCCCCAGCTCAAACACCTTTTGTCTGAACGCACGGACTCAGTTCCTGCAGCTATCTGACACACCTCCTCTTTGAGGCAACTCTTATGCACATGAGATAAATGAAACTGATTCACTTAATGCATAACTCTTTTCATTTTATCAACTCATATTTATTTTCAACATCAATCTTCAATCACTGTCTCATATACTTTACTCAGAAATTCAACATAAATCAAATACAGAACTCAGCTTGATACTCATGTACAGAAACTCAACATATCATTCATGTACAGAGATTCATAGAACACTTCATCAAGTATAAAACTTCATTCAGGCACTCAATCATATAATTATAACTTAAATCCAACAATTACTCAGATACCAGTCCTACTTCACAGAACTTCATACATTTATTCAAACAAAAGTAACACTTAAACTATCTTTATCATAAAACTTCCCCATACATACCTTATAACCTCTTTACTAAGCTTGTTTATCTCTTCCTAATATGCTAACTCTTCTACACGTGATTTATTCAAGAAAGTGGGGTCTTTTTCTACTTGATTTAGGCTTTGAAAAGGAAAGGATGAAAGTGAAATGAAAGAGATGGGAGAAGAGTGATTCACGTGAATGTTGGTAGAAAGGAAGCTTGGAAAATGACTTCCACTTAAGGCCTTTCTCCCTTTATATAGAGTTTGGAAAATAATAAAATATTCAAGGACATTTCTACCCTTCCTAGCTAGTTACTCTCATTTGATTTCATTAGAACTTAGTTTCATCTCATTCCATTCCATCCTAACCAAGCTCAAAATGACTCTTTGCTAAAATATCTTCCATCTTTACAAAAATCTTCTAAGTCATGATGACTCCTTTACAAGTGTCCTACCACTTGTCATGTGTCATGAAGCTTTCTTTACAAGTGTCCCTCCACTTGTCTAAGTCATAAAGCTTCTCCTTCTTTCTCCATTTTCACGTGGCCTACAAGGAAGGAAAAGAAGATTTTCTTCCTTTCATGTTATCTTGTGTAAATATTTTGTAAAGTATGATGACTTCTTAGCCTTTTTTCTTCTCTTCTTCACATGTATTCTCTTTAGCCAAAGGGAAGATTTTTATCTTCCTTTCCTCTTTCTATATCATGTTTTCATTTCCTTAAAGAGTAGAAAATTGTGTGGTTCTCCTTATGTCCATATGTCACCTTTCATGAAGAAGAAGAATTCAATTCCAACATGACTTCACACATGCCATTCCTTAAGAGGAAGTAAAGTTCAATTTGAACTCTTCTACCTAAAGGATAATATTAAATAATAGAACTCTAGAGTTTTCCAGAAACTAACTTCAATTATAGTATAAATTGCTCACAAGCAGTCTATACAGAGTGCTACACAGACCTTACATACAAGACTGCTCTTATTTTAATTTTGATTGGTCCGTTCTGCTTCTAACCATCAAAATTACTAAACCATCTTATCAAATAAGTCTATTCATCCTACAATTAAGAGAAAATTCCACAGATTCTATTTATCATTTTTTCATATTTTTCTGATGCTTGAATTCTCCTGAATAAAATTTCAAAGTTATGACTGTATAAAATTCATGAAAATCCTATTCTGAGGCTTCTTGTCACAAAGTATTTTGGTAATTTTCCATCCAAGGGCACTCTCTAATTTCATCAAGCTTTCACAAAATATCAAAGGATGTCTTGGTAATTTTTAGCCTCAAGGGTATTATGGTAATTTGTCACTCACCCTAGGGTTATGATTGTAATTTTTACTATAAAATATCTCAACAAAATATCTAAGGATATTTTTGTAATTTTGGCTCAAGGGTATTTTTGTAACTTCCATTTTAAAATATCTAACCAAAAATATCCAAAGACATTATCGTCATTTTCACCTCAAGGGCATTTCTGTAATTTCTGTTTCAAGGGAAGGGTAATATGGTCATTTCTCTTCAAACATTTTTGTAATATCTCTAATTAATATTTCACACAAATAATTTAAATATAGACCAATCAAATCTCACATAACCTAACACTCACATCAAATAGTTGTGTAAGAAACATTTTGACCATACTTTTGTAGTTACTGAAATTTCAGGGTATTACAGAAATTATTTCACCTCATATAGCAAAACCCTTGTCATTGGTTGCAAGTAAAATATCATCTACATATAAAATAAGGAAACAAATTTTGCTCCTACTGACCTTCTGGTATATAATGATCCATAACATTTTCTACGAAACCAAATGAAGAAATAACATCATGAAATTTGAAGTACCACTGACGGGAGGCTTGTTTCATATATAGATTTCTTAAGCTTGCATACCAATTGCCCACCCTTAGAGAGGAGAATCCTTCAGGTTGTTTCATATAAACCTCTTCCTCTATGTCTCCATTGAGAAAAGTCATTTTCATATCCATTTGTTGCAACTCTGAGTCAAGATGTGCAACCAGTGTCAGAATGATGCGAAGAGAATCTTTCTTAGATACAGGAGAGAATGTTTTCTTGTAGTCAATTCCTTCCTTTTGATTAAATCCCTTGGCTATGAGTCTTGTTGTATATCTCTCAATGTTGCCTAAATGAGTATTTCTTAGAAACACTCATTTACATCCAATGGCTTTTGCACCATCAAGAACTGAACAAGATCCTAGACTCCATTCGATGCCATAGAATTCATCTCATCTTTTGTAGCATCATACCATAAGTTTGATTCTTTAGAACTCATGATTTGTGAAAACGTTTCAGGATCATTTTCAGCTCCAATAGTATAGTCAGATTCCTGTAGATACACAACAAAATCACTCGATATCGCTGATTTCTTTATTCTGGTAGATCTCCTTAATATTGTTCCATTATCTTCTTGAGGAACTTGTTGTTCAATTAGTTGATCAACAATTTCTTCTTGCTCCTCATGAACAACTTGATCTACTAGACTATCAGCAGGTTGTGGATTTTGAATGTTAGGTTGCACAACACCCGGTTGAGCTGGAAGGGTATTGTTAATAACAACCAATCTAAGATTTGAAGTGGATGGTTGAGTAATTGAATGATCTTTCTTAGAAACAAAATCAATGGATTGATCGCTCCCACTAATCAAGTCATTCTCAAAAAATTCAACATTTCTTGATTCCACAATCCTTGTACTATGAAATGGACAGTAAAAACTGTATCCCTTAGACCTTGCAACATATCCAATGAAGTATCCACTAATGGTCCTTGGGCCAAGCTTCTTTTCTTGTGGGTTATATATTCTCACTTCAGACAGGCATCCCCAAATGCGTACATGTCGTAAACTCGGTTTCCAACTCTTAAATAACTCAAATGGTGTCTTTGGGACAACCTTAGTTGGAACTCGGTTCAATATGTACACTGCCATCTTCAATGCTTCAGTCCACAATGACTTAGGAAGCTTGGAACTACTAAGCACTCTTTGCACCAAGTCCATTAAGGTTCGGTTTCTTCCTTTTTGCCACTTCATTCTGATCCGGAGAATCAGGCATAGCCTACTGGGCAACAATCCCATGTTCTTGAAGAAACTTCACAAATAGACCGGGTGCTTGTCCATTCTACGTGTATCTACCATAGTATTCTTAACCTCTATTGGATTTCACGATCTTAATTTTCTTTCTTCATTGTTTCTCCATTTCGGCCTTAAAAACTTTAAAGGCATCTAAAGCTTCATCTTTAGAATGAAGTAAGTAGAGATACATATATCGTGAATAATCGTCTATGAAGGTGATAAAGTATTTTAGACTACTTGCGTCCATATATGGACAACAAATATCTGTATGTATGATTTCTAATAGATTTGAGCTCCTATTTGCACCTTCTTAGACTTGTTAGTTTGCTTACCCTTAATGCAATATATACAAGTATCAAAATCAGCAAAATCCAAAGCACTAAGTACCCTTCATTTACCAATCTCTTAATTCTGTTGATAGAGATGTGTCCTAATGTTAGGTGCCACAACATAGAGATATCCTTATTCATAACACATCATTTTGTGCCAACATTAACATGCACAACATCATAAGTGGTATCATTTTGCAAATTAATATAGAAAAGACCATATTGCAAATCAATCCACCATGTGTTATGATTAATCATATTAGATTCATAACAAACTAAAGAGGTAGGCATGCCTTTCTTTTCCAAACCATAGTTTGAACTTAGGATAGTCTTTCTTCATGTGTCCTTTATAATAACCTGGGTTTTTGGTTAAAAAAAATAAAAATAAAAAATTCCAAGCCAGAGGCGTGGGAGCCACGCCAGGAGCGTGGGAAGTGCTCCAGAAAGTTGTTTTTCCCTGGAATCCCACGCTGGAGGCGTGGGAGGCCACGCTTGGAGCGTGGAAGGCACGTCTGAGGCCTATAAAAGGCCCAAAACACGAAAATTTCAGCATTTCTCTTCCTTTCTTCTTCCTCCTTCGTCCAG
>PYAF01003879.1:97267-117409 GCA_007407185.1 Glycine tomentella
AACTGCAGACTGATACCTTGCCAGGTAAGTTCTGAGTCCCTGGGGATTGATTCCCATTTGGTTGCACACCACACTCCTGGGGAGTGATGGTCATATTCATAATGCATGCATTGGTTGTTGCATACTGTTGTGACTTTATATATATTGTACTTGGTTGTGCTATGATATGTTGAGGGCATCGAGTATAACTCTGCCAGGGCATCGAGTGTAACTCTGCCATATGTTGAGGGCATCGAGTGTAACTCTGCCATCTGTTGAAAGCATTGAGTGGAACTCTGCTAAACTTGTGGGCATTGAGTGTAACTCTGCCATGGATGTGAAATTGACTTGATATGTATGCTTATCTGATGTTTGTATTGTGAATGGTGGGCCAGGGTGGGAATGATTTCCCAAGGACCCTGAGCTTACTGAGATGTGTATCTCACCCCGTGTAGGGATCTGTGGTTTCAGGTGACTCTTTAGACAGAAGAGAGCAGTCTCAGGGCAGGAGGCCCGAGTAGAGACATTTCTGCTTGGCTGAGAGCCGCAGAAGGAGCTTGAAGGCTCATTTTTGTATTTTGATTACGTTTTGTACCCTGTTATGGGTTGTATCGTTCTGTATACCCTCTATAAGGGCACTTATTCTTTTGCATCACCACAATGTGGTGAGAACTCTGATGTATATGTATGAGCAAAACTATAAAGAGCTGTAATAATACGTATTTTTCCTCCTGATTATCTTGTATAGGATTCTTTATCTGTCTATTTTTTTTATTTATGAAAAACTAGATCAGCAGGGGTTTATATAATGTGCCTTATCTGTATGTTGTCAGATATGTATATTTCCATACATAATGAATCAAGAAAAACGATCCTATGCTTCCGCTGGGTAATATTTTTACGTTTATAAGACGCTAAACTGATATTATTAAGGATAACGCACCAGAGGCCTACGGGGTGTTACATCCTTCCTTTCAGTCGTATAAGAGAACTCTCTCCTTGTTCTAATTGTAACCTCTCATCTTCCTGAACACACATGGTCATGAGTTCATTAATAGACCATTTGTCTTTATGTGTGTTGTCGGATATTTTAAGGACCATATGGTGCTGGGAGAGTATTCAAAATAAAATGCACCAGAAAGGAGTCAGACATGTCCACCTCTAGAGTTTTTAGTTGAGCTGCAATGTCCCTCATATGCATGATGTACTCACGCACACCTCTCATAGTATTGAGCTTCATGGAAGAAAATTTCATTATTAAGGTATTGTCAGTGTCTTCCCTGAAGTTTCAAATTATTCATCAATGTACTTCAGGAACACTCTCACATTATCATACTGTTCAACTAAGCCCTTAATACCAGCCTATATACCATAGTATATATTGTTCTTTGTAATTGTTGGTGGCTTAGTTTCAAGATAACATAATCAATGTTCATATACCCTAACGTTAGTAAAATCTTTTCCTTCCAGATAGAAAAATAATCCCCTCTCAATTCCGGGATATCAATTGTATTAATAGGTTGTATAGTTGCAAAATAATTCAACATATATGCTTATCATTAAAATTTGAGACAAAAATAATGTTTCATGCTTTACCTGTAAGTCATGCTTATAAAATTATGAATTTAGTGACATAAAATTTGTCTGTGGGCTAAAATTTTAATTCAATTAAATTCACATAAATATTATGATAAAACTATCAAGTTAATATTTCTTGATCCATGTGGGCCAATAGAAAAAATATAATTTTAATATTATATCCTAATTAATCATACCAAACTATAATAGAAATTCCTGTGGGATGATATCTATTATATTATCTACCTTATGTGATCTAGAAAATCTTAATATATAATTTAAATAATTAAAGTTGTTGTGGCTAGGCTTTAATTAATTAAATTATAAAGATCACTAAATATTATCTAATTTTCAAAATTAATTTTACTGTAATTAACCATAAACAATAAAATTAAATAATCAATCATTTAAATTAATACATGTAATGCCAGAATAAGAATAGGTCATGTGAACATATATCATAAAATTGTCATTAGTTCAATTGGCAAAATGCTTTATAGCCATTTATTTGGTTAAGGGTTCAATTCCCATCTAATGCATTTTATTTTATTTCATTTCATTTTATTTTGAATTCTTGAATTGCCAAGTCATGATAGCATAAATAACAATATTATCATAATGCTACTTAGTATCACAACCGTTACATAAATCAAAATAAAAATAATAAATAAAATAAAATGGGAACAGTAACAATAAATTACAATATTATGCCTAATTCCTTATATGATCTTTAAACAACTTAATATATAATTTTTATTAAATTATAGATATTATGGCTAATCCATAATTAATTAAAATTACAAAGATCGCTTAGACATAAAACTTAATTATATGAGAATAAATCATATTATGCACTTTAAGATCAAGATATAATATAATGATGAATAAAATTCTCATATACAATTGCTTAACTGAAACATAATATTATGCATTTGATTTAATATATATTCATAGAATAAACTCTTCCATAATATATTTATGCATAAAAAAATTAAAATTCTACAAATTTCAAAATTAAACAGGAATGCATAAACATATAACATACAAATAAAATAACAAAATATCAAACAGTTTCATGTGGCCTTGTGGTTGACATGAGTATCATTTAAGGGAAGCATATGGGTTCAAACCCCAGCCAACACTAAAAGTTTCTTTTTTATTTATTTATTACTGTTCACCATCTTCAACCTTGAGCCGTGTCACTTTGACCCAGTTGCGACCCACGGAGCCGAATAAAAAACCTAATGATTTTTCAGCCTTTTTCAACACCGAAATCCATGTTTTACTTTACATAAAGCTTCGAAACTCAATTTCCATATGATTCCAAAACTTCTTAATTATTAAAACTTTCAAATAAAATACTCATATTTTAATAAAATAATATTTCACATATATGAGTGTCAAACAAAAGCAAGGCAGAAGCAATAAATGGGCTCTGATACCAAATGTAAGAAAAACTAAATAATCTAATCATGCTTATACATAAACAACATAAGCAATTAGATTAAGTGCGGAAAAATTAAGATCATAAATACCTCCCGCCATTGCTCACGGTTTTGAGTCTTTGGATTGCACTGAAGATCTCTCTTGAGTCTCCAAACTAATTTGACTTTTGGCTTAAGGATCTTCTATGCTTTCACTATCACTCACTGATGGTGTATTGAGATTTTCAGATTGCAAGCACAGGGACCTTGGCCTTGCACATCTCCTTTTATAATCTCTTCCCATCAAAGAGGTTATTTTTTATATGCATAAAACGTGGGCTTAGTTGCTAAAAATAAGGGATAAGATTAGCAACAACTTAAACCTAAGAAGATAAGGTGAGTGGACCACCTTATGTGGTTTTGACTTAGTCAACTAATAGAAAATAAACCAACAGTAGATTCATGGGGATAACGCAGAATTCTTAATTAGTACTTAGACAATCAATAGTAATAATAGTATATCTATACAGTTGTGAGATATATTCACCATATATTATGATGTACAGTGTTATACAGATGACATTTGATGATGTTGTTGTTAGTATATGCTTCCAAACTGCTTAAACTCTGATTGATTATGTGTTTGATTGTGTTTATGCTTGGTAATGACCCTGATTAATGAGGGGGCGTTACACTTCAAATGTTTTGCCACTTTTTTCTGGTAATTTTACTGGTTCTTGATTGACAACAGTTATTTATATGAACACGATGGTTATATTTTACTTATAAATTGAAATCACCAAGTCTAGACCTCTCGTAATTGAATCATTTTAGTAGATTGCCTGCCCTTTCGACTATTTTATAATGAAGACAACTGAATTTTGATGTGTTGTGTCTTAGTATTTCATTGTTCAACAAGCCTACAATATTACTATGTACAAACCTTACCCTATGGTTTTGTTGAAAGTCTGCTTCCTTTTGATATGATAAGCTTTAGAACTTGTTCTTCTAGTTGTATTTCTAAGAATTCTTTTTCTATTTTGTGCTCTTTTTATTAAATTATTGGTTAGTCATTTTCTATCCATTAAAATAGATATTTATTTGGATTTAAGTGTGCTAAAATGCTAGTGGTGAATATGTCTACTTGTACTATGAGAATTTTCCAACATATTGTTTCTTTGGAAGTGCACCTACTAGAAAATCTTGTTCTCTAATGAAGAGTCAATCATCTTTGAGCTCATTGAAGAACATATCTAAAGAATTTGGATTAAAATCTTCTCCATATAGAGTTTCTACAATGGTTGTGTACAAAGTGACACTCATTGGACCCGTTCAAAGAGTGAATTTGAAGCCCCAGTTGACACTTACATTCTTGATTCAGCTTAAAATGCTGGTCTAGAGCTACCTTATTCATGCAAAGCTGGTACCTGCTCCACTTGTGTAGGCCAATTGGTTTCAGGGTTTGTGGATCGATCAGAGCAATCTGTTCTGAATGATAACCACATGGAGAAGGGTTATAATTTGACATGTGTCTCATACCCTAAATTTGATTGTGTGATTCACACCTATAAGGAGGCTGAACCCTAGCTTGGTTATGTTATTTCCTAAGCATGACTGCATGAATGTGTCATTGTATCAATCCATTATGAACTCGTCTTTTGTTTTGAGTATACAATGTCAGTATAAAAAATAAAGCCAATGAATCATATAAATAGGACAAAAATTTTCTCGAGAGTAATACTATTATATGGTAGCCTAGTTTTAATACAAAATTTGATGCATCATAAGATATCTTTTATACACCTTTGTTGCATGTTAATTATATATATGGTGGTTCGTTCTCCTCCTTTGTTACACCTTTGTTGCATGTTAATTATATATATAGAAGAGTATTAGATTAAGTTCTTATAATTAGAATGTTTGAAAAATTGTCTTAGTGTTAGTTTTAGGATGAAAAATCCTAAACAAAGTCATATCTTGATTTATACTTATCCATTTGAGGTTTTGTTTGTTGTTGGAAAGCTTGCTGAAAAAGCTACAGTTTATCCCTACATCTTCGAAACCAAAAAAACTTCTATATTAGAGAAAGTCATCTCCAAAGTAGGCCACTTGATCATGAAAAACACTTTGAATCCGACATTGGATAGCCTCATTAATCCCTTTATATATATAGGAGATCCTACCAAGCCTTAAGAGCTCCAAAGAGTACAGTGGGCTTAGTATTATAGTTAATATTTTTTTTATGTTCCCCATAGAGTTTTCAAACATGGGGCATATAGGCAATTTGGGTTCGTCGTTTAAATCACACCCATGTTTTAGCCTTAGGAAGAGTTGTGGGGATCTTGGTGGATGACGTTGTCAAGTTCGTGTGGGTTAGTCAGAGCTTGTCTCCATGCTTTCTTGCGTGAGTCTTTCCCTCTTATCATTCCTTATTTATTGCTTCTTTAGTTTTTAGTGAATGCTTTTACTCTTTATATTTATATTGTAATTGGAATATTGTAATGTTGAAAATGAGTTATAAACATGACCTAACTAGGATTAGGTGTCTTCATAAGAACTATAGCCCTAGAGTTTAGCTAACAAATGGCTTTGGTTTCACCTAATTCTGACTTCTATAGCTCTATTTATAGAACAATTAATGATCAAAGGTCAAGTTGTCAGGATTGTGCAATTAGTTCACACTCTTCCTAATTTTTTTTTGCATAGTAGAGGATTGAAATAGTTTTCAAGGTAAACATAGAAGTTGTAGATAATTGTATTATCTTTAAAATAAGATAAAATGCAACTTTATAGGATTAGTGTAACAATAGATATAATGGTTATACCTTAGAGAGGTTATAGACACACAACTAAAAATGGTAGAGTTAAGATGTACATGGCTTGATTGAATAATGATATTGAATACATGTGTTGAGGCTATAACTTGAATAGTGATTTATGAGTGTTGTGGAATCATTGAATATTTTGCTTTATCTCTAGAGTGTGAACTGTAATGTATGATGTTCATGTGTATGGTGAATTAAGTGATGTCATGATAGTGTTTTGAAAAGATTTATATGTGACCTGAGTTCATATGGAGCAAGGACCATCGTGCTATGGTGAATCATGGTTAGGTGCCAATGAGACAGGTAACCTAGACTATATGGGACGAGAATGGGCTCACAATGGGTGGTGTGAGGTTGAATGGAACCACTTGTGTATGAATGTTTGAAACATGTATAATAAATGTGCATATGTTTTTTTAAGACGGAGGTTATGGACGAGCTTACTACGGAAAGCATGATTGAGTTGAACTATGACTCTGTCCTTGGGGGTATTCAATTTGGAATCTCTGTGTGTGGCTCATGTTGATCCCATGGGTTGGCGTATCATTGCAAGACTGGGTAACCCTAACTTATTTTCGAAAATCTTATAATGGAATCATGTGAGTATTACATGTCCTCCTGAGCTTCTTTCACAAACATTTTTCTAGTACCAATTGCATATGAGAAAAATAGAAATCAACATCGCATTGCATATGTGCATTTTTGTGAATTGTCTAAATTGTGTGGTTTCTGATGTGGATGTCATGTGTGGCTTGTGTTGTACTTATGTTATGTGTGAATAATTCTATACGTAGTTGTAATAATATATATGTATTTATATGTTAAATTGTGTTGGTGACTTGTAATAGGATGGGTATATGTAGTTCTTTAAGGGCATGATGAAAGATGTATCTAGAATGACATTGTGTGAGTATAGGCTAGAACAAATATTTCCTTTGAGCATCGATTAATGGAAGGAGAGTGTTTGGGAGTAAAACTTGAGTAAGAATAGTGGAGTTACTGCGAGAGAGTTGTAAAATTAAGTGACATACTGTTTAAAGAGTGAATCTCAAGATATTAGTGAAGATGAACTAGTGTAGTAATATAAGCAATTACAAAGGATATGTTAGAGGAAAAGTTTATGATTAATGGATGTAGACCCTACCATAGGAGTGATATAGTTTGATAAATACCCAATGAGGGCAAATCCATGAAAGGAAACAGGTGATGTTGTGTGTCATTGGAGAATAGAGCCTTGTCATGGAAGATGTAGAGTAGTTATTTCATATTTCTATGTATTTTCCTTGTGTTGTATAATGCAAATGTTATGAGAAATAAGTTGTATCTATATTATATATGAAATCAAGTTGTAATTTATATATTTATATGTTAGCTTCCGCATGAGGTCATTATGTAAATGTTTAAAAAAATTTGCATCTCTAGGAATCTTAAGCATAATTGCAGTGATACCCATAGGGTGTTACACTTTTCTGGAAGATTAAAAAAAATTAGTGTCTTCTTATGTCAAATGTGGTCACATTTTACATCTTTCTCGTCATTCTCGAATCTATTTGTGCCTACTTCCCACATCAGAGTCGTTGACGGTGTTGTTGGGTGGTGGTGTTTGCATATAGCGATGGTGTTGGGCGGTGGGCGCGGTGGTGTTTGGTGGTTGGATGAAGGGGTATTTTTTCCAATTTGAATCTTTTTGGAGGTGCATGAAACAATAATAGAGGTGTACAAAATAATTGTCAAGTTACAATTGTTTTGTCCTCTACTACTGTGTCCAAGAAATGTAGCTTTGTCCAACCCTAATCCTTTTTAGTCCATATGTATATTTTCTTGGTAGTTTTATTTGTTTTTTTTTTCCTTGGTACTTTATATGTCAATGTTTTAATGATCATCAAATCCATTGACCAAGAAACAAAATGACATCATCAATGCATAGTTGTATTATGTGCGTGCCTTGGCTAGTAAACACAATTTTATGTGGCTAAACCAAAACCTAGCAAATTAGTGCATGTTTGGATTGAAGGTAAAAATGTTGTGTACGTCCCATCCAACGAATAAAAGTAAAACAAAAGAAAAATCAAAGGTCTTGATCCTTTGGCAAAATTGTTTTTGCCTTAAAAGTACTTTTTAAGCTAAAAATCAAACATGCACTCATGCATTAAAAAAGAGTAAAGATAAATCACCTTATACACTTATGAAAAAAGGGTAAGAGTAAATCGCATCGTGCACTTGCGAAAAAGGGGAATGATTGGTCACAGTATATTTTGAGTGAAGAGCTTATTAACAATTTTAATTTATCATTAACATAAAAAGGGTAAAGGAAATATTGAGTTTATAAATGGTAGGTATGTTTCGTAGCATTGAAAGTTGAAGTAGAGGACTAGTGGTTGAAGATTAGAATATTGCAAAGTGATCATCAACATTAAGTAAATTAAAACTCATTCAAAGAGGAAATATTGAATTTACACATGATAAGTATGTTTGTTAATAGGAGTTACTATTGGCCCCTATAGTCCCTCAAAATTTCAAGACTACTGTAAGACCCTGAAATTTTGATAACCGAAAATAAATGTTTGATGTATTTCTTGTGTTATTTGACTATTTGATTGGTTTAGATTAATTGAAATATTATGTGAATTATCCATGCGCAGTTTCTTGGTGTAGATGTTAAGTTTTGTGGAGTTTGTTGAGCTACGCTAAAATTATGCAATTTTAAGTTTGACCCAAAAATATGTTTTAGTAAACTCATCATTATGGATTGGTTAACCGTTGGATCGTTGTCAAATTTTAAAGGTAGGTTTCTAACCCAAATATTCAAAGGTTTACCATTGGGATTGTAGAAATAACATTTGAAATGTGAGAAATTAATTTTTCACTGAATTTGAAATTTTAAAATTGGCTCAACTCGCCCAGGCGAATTTTGGAAGGCATTTTGGCTCGCTTGGGCAATTCAAGTCGGTTTTAAATAGTACCAGCAGTGTAAATGACAAAAACATGGCCTTCTTCCTCTCCCAAACCACCACCCAACCTCCCACCATCACCCTCTACCACCCAAGACCACCGGTGACCGCCACGAGCCATCGCTTCTTGCCGTTGAACCACCGCACAGAGAGGAACACTTTAATCGGAGCCGAATCTTCGAAACTCATCTCGAAGTTTCGGTAGAGAATGGAGCCTCCAATCCTTCTTTCCTGATTTCCTTGAGGTAATCTTGGTTTCCTAGCTTGTTTTCAAAACGTATCAAGTAATCGATTATATCAAATCGTAATCGATTATACATGAATATGTGACGTTGTAAAGTATAATCGATTACCGTTCTCTTGTAATTGATTAAAGTGTTCTTGAAAGCTTAAGTAATAGATTACCAGAGGTAATCGATTAATGCAAAGAAAAATCATTTTTTTCAAAACCTTAAACTTTGAACACTTTGGTTTTTATGCAATCATGAATGAAAACCATTTGTTTCAAAAAAGCTTTTTCACAAGACTTATGCTTTTATGAAAACATGAATGCAAAAATCCATGTATGAGCTTTACGCAATGGATCATAGGAAGTTTCACCTCATACACAATTTTCAACTACCAATCAAATTAATTTGGCATGTAAAAAAGCCTAAACACTTTGTAGACTTGAGACTCAGCTTCTTGATCCTCTTGAGCTCCCCCTGACTCTAACAATTACCACATTTTTCAGTCATTAATTAAAAAAAAATAGTCTAGTTTTTTCTTGTCCTTTCCCATTTACTTTCCTCTTCATCCATATACTATTACTTACTGCATGTGGTGAGCATTTGCAACAATCTTTTTGCATTATTACATTTCTTTTTCCATTGTGGACCTTCTTGATGTTGCCCCTCTTCTGTTTTATTGTTGATTTTATCGCTTCTTGCCCTCTACTGGTAATGATTTAAAATTTTATTTTATTTTTGTGATGTTTCTGATTGTTATTTTATTTTAAAAAATCCCAATCATATATAGATGTATTTATGAAAATCTGCTTAGTTGTTGTTGGCCAGTGGTAGTTTTGACCATAAAAGGGGTAATAGTCCTGGAAATTGTTGTCAGGCAGATGGCAGTGGTGTTTGTAACGACGTTATTACTAATGACGACCTCAGTCGTAGAAGGGTGTGTTAAGGCTCGAGGTTTCAATTTCGAGGGAAATGTTCCTATGCGATAAGATGAAGTTAAGGACCATCACATGCCCCAGGATGATTTTGTTATGACAGTTCATGGGAATATTAGAAAAATTTAACTTTGGAAAAAGTGTTTTATGCATTTGCAAGCTTTGGATCAACTCCAATCATTTGACGATACTGTAGAATATGCTTTAGCTTGTATGGAGAATACCGATTTGCTAGAAGCTATGTCTGAACTACAAGATATCGGTTTAGCTAAATCATCTTCTTCTAATTCTTCACTTAACAAGGAAATGGCTAAGGGCTCTAAATAAAATACTCTTATGATGTATTTGCCCCTTTTGGGCCTTGCCTCATACACATTTCCTTTTTGGTGTTGCCACTTGGAGTGGACCAGCCCATAGCCTAAGTGACTACCATATGTAAATGTTTCCCTTAAGTCAGCATCAGTTGGATGTTGGCTTAAGTCGTCAAGTTGAGATATCTCCATAATAGTTGCCCCTTAGTCAACATCGATTGGACACAAGTGATGCTGGCTTAAGTCATGAGGTCGACATATCCCCTATAACATTTGTGTTTTTTACAAGATAGTGATGACACTTTTCTTGGTGGCTGCAATTTGGGAGCCACTTGGTGAAGGTTTGTAGTGGTGGGAGAAAGAGAGAGAATAAAACAGGAAAGTAACAGTTTTTAACTGTCATTATTTCTTAAAACTTAATTTTTTAAATTCTACTTTTTTTTTAATTTTAAATTAAAATGGTGGTTAAACACCATCACTTTTCATAAATGTAAAGCATAAAAAATTTGCAAGTTAAGAGAGTAGGCATCAATTGGACAAAAATGACTAAATTGATGCATTTTTAAATAATGTATGACCTGATTGGTGTAACACCTTGTAATTTTGATAACTTAAAATATATGTGTGATGTATTCCTTGTATTATTTGATTACTTTATTAATTAGGATTAGTTTAAATGTTATGTGAATTATCTATGTGCCATTGCTTGGTGTATACGTCAAGTTATGTGGAGTTTGTTTGAGATGTGTTGTATTTGCGTGATTTTGAGTTTGACCAGAAAACCTATTATAGTAAAATCATACTTCTAGATTAGTTAAGCGTTAGATTGTCTTCAAATTTTAAAGATGAGTTCCTAACCCATATATGTAACTTTTGACCGTTGGAATTGTCAAAATAATGTCTGGAACGTGAGAAATTATTTTTTTACTAAAGCAAAAAATTCTAGAATTGGGTCAGCTCTCCCAAGCGAGTTTTTACAGGCATTTTTGGTCGCTTGGGCGAGTGGAGGTAGTGCTGAATACGTTTTTAAGCTTCCAAGTCATGAAAATGGAGGATTTTAATCCTCCCAAAGCTTCCCCAACCTCCCTCCATCATCCTCCACCACCCACAGCCACCGGAGACCAACACGGACCGCTGTTGCTTGCCATAAGACCCCGGCACGGTGAAGAACCTTTTAATCGGAGTGGAATCTTCAAAACTTTTCTTGAAGTTTTGGTAGAGAACGGAGCTCCCAATCCTCCTTTCTTGGTTTCCTTGAGGTAATCTTAGTTTCTTTTGTCTTCTTCTAGCTAGTTTAAGCCTCTCTTGATATCTCTTGTGATTCGGGTACTGTTAGTGGTTGTTTCTATACTTCCTTTGAAATCCCTTTGAAAATGAGATGTTGTAAAAGTCTCATTTTTATGAAACTGATATCATTTATGTTATCCTTGTTAACCCCGGTCACATTGGTATGATCGGAATTTCAAAATGATGTCTTTTGATGTAGACTCTCAAAACACCCTTTTAGCCCTTTTTTAAATTTGAGGGTATTTGACCCCAAATGTTAATATTGATCTTATATTGGAAATCTATACTAAATTATCTTCAATTTGGTATATAGAGCTCTACGTTTGGGCCAAAGCACATGAATTTGAGAGATCTCAAAATGACATTTCAAGGAGCTGACAAAGAAATATAGATAGGTAAGGGGAGTTTATTGTTTTGGCAATAGTTTAGATACCCTAGTTGGGGGCCAGGGACTCCAACTATGAAGTTAACTGCCTATCCCTGCTGTGTGCTGGTTTTCAAGAAAAACGACATTTTTAACTAATGGGATGCGATGTATTTATGATTGATATGTGTTTGTTCTTGTGTGTACTTGTTTTCAAGAAAATCTGTTTTTAACTAATGGGATGCGATGAATTGGCTTGTTGATGGATAAAACTGTGAATGATATTATTATTGTGATGATTGGATTTTCGGGAAAAGTCTTAATTACAGAGGAGACTCTGCCTAAAATTTTATAATATGTTTTCCTATTTAATTCTTTATTAAATTTTTAAATGGGTAGAAAAGTGGATTTTCTATATTGCAGTCCTCCTCTTTAATTTAGAATTTTCCTAAAATACCAGTCTCGTGGTAATATGGATTGTGAATGAATGGAGTGATATTGATGTCATTGATAATGTTGAAATAATTATAGATGTGTTGGTGATGATTGAATGAGACATTGATGATGTGTTTGATGATGTATAAATGATGATGATGTGGTTTATGATGTTTAAATGAGATGATGATGAAATGGATGTTGATGTTTAAATAAGATAATGTTTATATAGTTGATGATGTTCAAATGAGATGATATTGATATGCATGATGATGATATTGAGATGATATGATGTTGAGGTTGATAATGACATTGATGAGAGATAATGTTGATATGAACAATGTCATTGTGTGTGGATTTACATGGATACCCATGGGGGTGTATGACCGGTTACCCTTGCGAGAAAGGATTTGTTCCTAGCCAGGTCATACATTGATGGTGCCCATGGTTGTAGGCTGTGTATGAAGATGCAATGACCGGTTGGTTACCCTTGCGAGGATGGATTTGTTCCTAGCCACAGTCAGTGCATCGGTGAGCCCACATTGGTGTGTTATGTATGTACATGGGGGTGCATGGCAGTTTACCCTTGCGAGGAAGGATTTGTTCCTAGCCGGGTCATGCATTGATGATGCCCATGTTTCATACTTCATTTGTATGTGTGGAAATAGAATGAAGGCACTCGCGTACCTGGGGTTTCAGTGGGCTGAGAACGCAGGTACTAAGGGGTCATCAGGTTTGGAATTCCCTTGCGACGCTGGCTGATCACCGGGTAAGGGAATGGCCAGTGCACGACAGGGTGGCCCTGATAACCGGTGAATCATTTTTCCTGTGAGAGACTATTTTCGGTGACGGTACCACATTACATGCTGATAGATGAGTCAGGTGCATGCATCATTCTATGCATGATTGTTTGAGTTGTGAAATGCATTGGATGATTAATTTGTTGAGTGTGTATTGGAATCATGGATTTTTGTTAATGATTGTGGTGGGTAATGTTGTTTCCTTCCCAATTGCTGCTATCTGATGTTTGTTTGTTTTTATATAATAAACTCACCCTTGCATTTGTTATACCGTGTGGTTGGTACATGTGATGATCGCGAACTTTCGTTCGTGAGAGCAAATAAGCAGCAGTAGGTGACTTTGGAAGGAGATCTTCTTTTTAGTTGGAGCCGCCAAGCCGACGTGATGACGTTGGATTTCTTTTTGGAGAAAGAGTTGTGTTTTGTTAATCAACTCTCTCTTAGTCTTTGGCTTTTTGTTGATATGTAATTTTCGGTGTATATACATGTAAAGCTAAAGGAAGTTATAACAGGTGGATGACATGTACTAATTTAATATATGTAAATGTGATATGTGTATGATAATTGTATTATCGCGAGAAATTTACCATCATTTTCATAATCAAATTAATGAAGTTTTATTAAAAATTGAAATTTTGCACGATTAATAAGTCATAAACCCTGAAATTTCAATAACTACAAATGTATGGTCAAAATGTTTCTTACACAACTATTTGATGTAAGTGTTAGATTATGTGACATTTGATTGGTCTATATTTAAATTATTCGGGTGAAATATTAATTAGAAATATTACAAAAATGTTTGAAGAGAAATGGCCATATTACCCTTCCTTTGAAGAAGAAATTACGGAAATACTCTTGAGGTGAAAATGACGATAATGCCCTTGGATATTTTTGGTTAGATATTTTAAAATGGAAGTTACAAAAATAACTTTGAGCCAAAATTACACAAATACCCTTAGATATTTTTGAGATATTTTATAGTGAAAATTACAATCATACCCCTAGGATGAGTGACAAATTACTATAGTACTCTTGAGGCTAAAATTACCAAGACACCCTTTGATATTTTGTGAAAGCTTGATGAAATTACAAAGTGCCCTTGGATGACGGATTACCAAAATACTTTTAGTGATAGAAAGTCTCAGAATAAAATTTCTATGAATTTTATACGATCATAACTTTGAAATTTTATCCAGAGAATTCAAGCATTAGAAAAATGATAAATAGAATCTGTAAAATTTTCTCTTAATTGTAGGATGAACAGACTTATTCAATAAGATGGTTTAGTAATTTTGATGGACAGAAGCAGAACGAACCAATCATAATTAAGATAAGAGCAGTCGTGTATGTAAGGTTTGTGTAGCACTCTATGTAGACTGCTTGTGAGCTATCTATACTATAATTGAAGTCAGTTTCTAGAAATCTCTAGAGTTATATTATTTAATATTATTGTTAGGTAGAAGAGTTCGAATTGAACTTTGCTTCTTTGGTAGAAAAATTCTAATTGAACTTTACTTCCTCTTAAGGAATGCCATGTGTGAAGTCATGTTGGAATTGAATTTTTCTTCTTCAACAAAAGTGATATGTGGATACAAGGAGAGCCACACAATTTTCTTCTCTTTAAGGAAATGAAAACATGATAAGTAGAAAAATATCTTAAGATTCATGAATTAAAATGATAAGATATAATCATGAAGGCTTAAGAAATACCTAGCCACTTATAAGCCACCATTGATGAAGTAATAAGAAGCTATCATAACCTCGAAATACATGTGTACAAGTATGGCATGAAGAGAAGAAAAATTTTCTCTTATTTCTCCTTGTTGGCCACGTGAAATAGGTAGAATAATGAAGAAGATTCATGAACTTGCTAAGTGAAGGGACACTTGGAAGAAAGTCATCATGACTTAGAAGATTTTTATAAAGGATAGAAGATATTTAGGAAAACCATTATGAGTTTAGTTAGAATGAAATGGAATGAGATAAAACTAAGTTCTAATGAAACCAAATGGGAGTAACTAGCTAGAAAGGGTAGAAATGTCCTTGAATATTTTATTATTTTTCAAACACTATATAAAGGGAGGAAGGCCTTAAGTGGAAGTCACATTCAAGACTCCATTCTTCCACCTATTCCATGTGAAACCTCTCCCTCCCATCTCTTTCATTTCACTTTCATCCTTTCATTTTCAAAGCATAAAGAGACCCCACTTCCTTGAAGAATCACGTATAGAAGCTAATACCATTAGGAAGAGATAGAC
Source organism: Glycine tomentella (assembly GCA_007407185.1). Taxonomy (NCBI): domain Eukaryota; kingdom Viridiplantae; phylum Streptophyta; class Magnoliopsida; order Fabales; family Fabaceae; genus Glycine; species Glycine tomentella. Next base: position 112,645 of record PYAF01003879.1, read on the forward strand.
AAGCTTCATAAGAGGTTATAAGGTATGTATAGGGAAGTTTTATGATAATGATAGTTTAAGTGTTACTTGTGTTTGAATAAATGTTTGAAGTTCTGTCAAGTATGACTGATTAATTGTTGGATTTAAGTTATAATTATATGATTGAGTGCTTGAATGAAGTTTTATACTTGTTGAAGTGTTCTATGAATCTCTGTACATGAATGATATGTTGAGTTTCTGTACATGAGTATCAAGCTTAGTTCTGTACTTGATTTATGTTGAATTTTTGAGTAAAGTATATGAGACAGTGATTGAAGACTGATGTTGAAAATAAATATGAGTTGATAAAATGAAAAGAGTTATGCATTAAGTGAATTATTTTCATGTGTCTCATGTGCATAAGAGTTGCCTCAAAGAGGAGGTGTGTATAAGAGTTGCCTCAAATAGGAGGTGTGTCAGATAGTTACAGGAACTGAGTTCGAGCGTTCAGACAAGAGGAGTTTGAGCTGGGGGGTGACTCGGCAGTGGGAAAATCACGCCACCCATGATGATCACATGAAGTGTGGGTGAGAATCCTGTTGCAACACTGTGGTACCCTAACTGATTGTTTCAGTTCTGTACCATTGGGATGGGGCTATCTTGACTGTTGGTACCACATGATAAGAGTTTAAGAGAATCATGCAACATGATAAGAGTCTAAGAGAATCATGCATCTTTGAGGATGTTGTTATGAATATCTGCATATTGAATATATTATGTTGCTTAAATTATGTTTATCATAAACTTACCCTGTATTTTGTGTCTGTGGTTGACACCTGCTATGACCTCGAGTTTATTCGGGCGAGCAAATGAACAACAAAGAGAGACCCCTAGCTATTTACAAGAAGAGGATTTTGTTTGAAGATGATATGTTTGAAGATGTATTCTTTTGTTACAGAGTGTTTTAAATTAGTTGTACTATGTAATAGAACCAGTGTCAGTTTGTAATCTTATTATATATATTACTTCAGATTTATAAATATTACTCAATAATGAAATTTCTTGGAGTATTAGTTATTAGCAAAATTTTGTTATATTCAATTGAGTGCTTTTAAGAAAATTGAAAAGAATTTTTCATTAAAAATCAATAATAACAAGATCGTAAGTTGAGGTGTTACAACGAGTTATCAGACTGGCCATCTGGATAATTTGTGAAGTGCAAAGGAACATTATGGCATGCAGTCAGGAATACAAATAGTAAATGATAAGTGTTAATGCCTCAAGGGTAAATTGTTGTAGATGATTGATTTCTCGAGGCATCAACCCTCTATAGTGATTAAATGAGTGTAAAATTGTATTGTTCTTTTGTTGTGTGTATCCCTTCTATGTTTTCACTTCTTGGTGTGCACAAGGAGAGATGGCTGGTAGGAATGATTGTGCAATAGCTGATGTTTTCCAAGCTTTGAGGCTGAAGGTCAAGTTGTGACCTTGGAAATCTTCAAGAGGGTATTTATAGAGAAATACTTTCCTAAAGCTGTTAGAATAAGAAAGAGATGGAATTCTCAGAGCTTAAACAAGGGATTATGACTGTGACTGAGTATGCAACTAAGTTCGAAGAGTTGGTGAGGTACTTTCCCCATTACCAAGGAAGATATTGGATTCCGTTACTTGTGCTATTCGATTCCGGTGCGACCCATTCGTTTATATTTTATTTGTGAGTGGAGAAACTTAAACTTTTTGTGTCTTCTTTGAGTGGTGAGCTTGTGGTTGAGATCCCCAACTAGTGGGTCTGTTTTGACTTTTGATTTGTGTTTGAGTTGTCTTGTATAAATTTCTGGTGGAAAATTTTGTGTTGATCTGATTTGTTTGCCTCTCAGCCAAATTGATGTTATTCTGGATATGAACTGATTATCTTTCAACATGTTTTGTTGAACTGTTTTGATAAAAATTTGGTGTTTGGTGATCCTGAAGTAAGTAATAATGGGATTTTTATCTCTCCCAACCAAATTGTGACATCTTTGAAAGAAAATGCTCAAGTATGCATGATCTTGTCCAACCTAAAAGTAGAGACCAAGGTTTCTCTAGGTGACCTCCCTGTTAGAAAGATTCCAAAAGTGTTTCCTGAGGATATATCTAGTTTACCACCTAAGAGAGATAGAGTTTTCTATAGATTTGGTACCTAGTGCTGGACCCATATCCGTAGCCCCTTATAGGATGTTTTCTATAGAGTTAGCTGAGCTTAAGAAACAACTAGAAGAGTTGTTGGAATAGGTAGTTTGTGAGACCCAATGTGTTCCCGTGGGAAGCACCAATGTTGTTAGTGAAGAAGAAAGATGGAACCATGAAGTTATGCGTAGATTACCGTCAGCTGAACAAGTGACGATTAAGAATAAATATACTTTGTCTAGAATAGATGGCCTTATGGATCAGTTGGTAGGAGCATGTATGTTTAGCAAGATAGACCTTAGGTCAGGTTACCATTAGATCCGTGTGTAGTCTGACGATATTCCGAAGACTACCTTTAGGACCTGTTATGGTCACTACGAGTATTTAGTTATGCCCTTTGTAACGCCTCCTTTTACTCGCTCGTGTTTGATTGATTTTAGATGAAATCTGTGACCACTTTGGATTAGGATCAGATTAGTTATAAATTTTACGAAAATTCTTTTTGCTTTGCTTGCACATGTTTATTTATTGGATGGTAGACTAAACTTAGTTCCAACTTGGTTCCTAGAGGTCTATGTAGGCTTTTCCAAAGTCTAGAATCTTCATCAGACATAATACTAGAAAACTTCATGAAATCTTGCAACCTTGCTTATATACTAACTTATCAACTTTTTTCCCAAAAATACCTGATACTAATGGGGATGAAATGAACCGTCTTAATTAACCAAACCAAAACTTCTAGGATTTTTGGGTAAAGTGGTAACAAAATCCATGGATATGCCTACCCATTTCCACTGGAATATTTCTATAGGTGGTAACATACCAGAAGTTTTCTAGTGTTCTATCTTAGATTTATAGCAAAGTTAATCAAGAGTATACATACTCATTTATTCTCCTTCTTCATCTTTGACCACCAGAAACCAGCTTTTAGATCTTGATACCTTTTAATGGCTACTGGATGGATTTTTATCTTACTATTGGGCCCTTTAATATACCATCTGTTCCTATCTTAAATTCTCTATTTCCTTTATTGGATACATTTTCTAACATGATTCTTTAACAAAGGATCAGATCTTTTATTATTTTCTCCAAAAATTTATTGAAAACCTACAGAGTTCCTTACCTTAGACTCTTCAATCCTCAAATTGTTTTAACAGATTCATTTCCTAGCCATTAATGCAGATATTATAAAAAATTTTCTTCTTAACTCATCTATCACCATATTGGATTTTCCTTGATGATCTTTCAAAATTCTATCCATTTCTCATTTTGACTAAACCAATACCTCCAATTTTTATAATTACTACCAACCTCAAAATGTTAACTAGACAAATAAGGTCTCCACTTTTTCAACATAAATATCTCAGTGGCTAAGTCTAACTTGTAACACCCTCCTAATTCATTATATATATGTATTTTCTTATGTAGACAAATGACAGTTATACCCCTAGACATTTTTAAAAATAACCAATATATCCTAGATATTTTAGTAAGATATTTCTAGGAGAAAATTACATAAATGTCCGTGAACAAGTTGCATAATTACCATTACGTCCCGAGGGTGGTAAATGACTAAAATGCCCTTTAGGTCAAAAATGATCAAAGATAACTTGAGAAATTTGTGGGAACCTCAATATTGGGCAAAATGCCTTTAGACAACAAATTATCAACATGGTTGGTGACAGAGAACCATAAACAGTAATTTCTAGAAATTTTGGAAGATACTCTGAAAAGAGCTTAATTTAGACTACCTCGAGTATCAGAAAAAATTATAAGAAAAGTGTGGGCATAATCTATAGAATTTTCTTTTACGTATGGGAGGAATAGGTTTCCAAAATGTGTAACACCCTCAGATTTCAATATATAGGTACATTTTCTCATGAATATGCATTCCTAGACAAATGGCATAAATACCCTTGAACACTTTTGAAAATGACCAAAAGGTCCCTAAACAAATCCACAAATGACAGTTAGGTCCCTAGGATAAATGAGAAATTTTGAAAATTATTTTAGAAAGAATTCCGGTTTAGGATGCCTTAAGCGTCAGAAAATTATACGGAAAAGACAGTTATAATCTTTAGAGTTTTTTGTAATTCTAAGATAAACAAATTCTTTTAATTATGGGAGGAACAGGATTCTTAAATGAATTAGTTTAATAATTTTACTAAATAGAAGTAAATTGGACCAATGAGATCTTAGAATTTTGTATAACATGTAATAAAAGGAAAATTTGTTAATTTGGTTATCTAAGATCAAGCCTTGGCCGTGTGATACACAATCAAGGGAGAAAAGCCTTATGAACATTCAAGAATAGACACATGGAGAGTTAAGAAGCCTAGCCATTTCCATTGGTCCATGTGTAAAGAAAGTAATTAATGTTTAAAAAGATATTTGAAGCAAATTTTATGTTGTCTCCTTTGGCAAAATACGTGGATAGCTAGCGACATTATTTCGACGATCCCAACGGTCAGAAGTTGGATATATGGGTTATAAATATGTCTTTAAAATTTTAAGAAGATCCAACGGTTAATGAGTTCAGGATGAATATTTTTGTAACACGGGTTTTAGGGCAGAAATTATATGACTAAGTCTAAAGCTACCCACGATTTTTTCTAAAAAAAGTAAAAGGAATGCACTTTGA
>PYAF01003879.1:134953-155293 GCA_007407185.1 Glycine tomentella
GATTATTGATGTGTTGGTGATGATTGAATGAGACATTGATGATGTGTTTGATGATGTATAAATGATATAATGATGATGTGGTTTATGATGTTTAAATGAGATGATGATGAAATGGATGTTGATGTTTAAATGAGATAATGTTGATGTAGTTGATGATGTTCAAATGAGATGATATTGATATGCATGATGATGATATTGAAATGATATGATGTTGAGGTTGATAATGACATTGATGAGAGATAATGTTGATGTGAACAATGTTATTGTGTGTGGATATACATGGATACCCATGGGGTGTATGACGGATTACCCTTGCGAGGAATGATTTGATCCTAACCAGGTCATATATTCATGGTGCCCATGGTTGTAGGCTGTGTATGTACATGTGGGATGCAATGACCGATTGGTTACCCTTGTGAGGATGGATTTGTTCCTAGCCACGGTTAGTGCATAGGTGAATCCACATTTGTGTGTTATGTACGTACATGGGGGGTGCATGGCGGGTTACCCTTGCGAGAAAGGATTTGTTCCTAGCCAGGTCATGCATTGATGGTGTCCATGTTTCATACTTCATTTGTATGTGTGAAAATAGATTGAAGGCACTCGCGTACCTGTGGGTTTCAGTGGGCTGAGAACGCAGGTACTAAGGGGTCATTAGGTTTGGAATTCCCTTGCGACGCTGGCTGATCACCAGGTGGGGGAATGGCCAGTGCACGACAGGGTGGCCCTGATAACCGGTGAATCATTTTGTCCTGTGAGAGACTATTTTCGGTGATGGTACCACATTGCATGCTGATAGATGAGTCAGGTGCATGCATCATTCTATGCATGATTGTTTGAGTTGTGAAATGCATTGGATGATTGGTTTTTTGAGTGTGTATTGAAATCATGGATTTTTGTTGGAGGGAGATCTTCTTTTTAGTTGGAGCCGCCAAGCCGACGTGATGACGTTGGATTTCTTTTTGGAGAAAGAGTTGTGTTTTGTTAATCAACTCTGTCTTAGTTAGTCTTTGGCTTTTTGTTGATATGTAATTTCAGGTGTATATACATGTAAAGCTAAAGGAAGTTCTAACAGGTGGATGACATGTACTGATTTAATATATGTAAATGTAATATGTGTATGATAATTGTATTATCGCGAGAAATTTACTATCATTTTCATAATCAAATTAATGAAGTTTTATTAAAAATTGAAATTTGCACGATTAAGAGTTAGTGATATCGTAGCGACGAGGAGGGTAGTTACAATTGGAACTTTTTAAAATATTGAAACCTAATTGAACACTTTAAATAATTAGAAGACTAACCTATATGTTATTCTAAACCCTTCTTTACTTGTTTGTTCATCTAATTTGGGGGTTTTCTATGAAGATTTTGATGTAATTTTTGAAACAAGAAGTTTTTAAAGTCTTTGACAATTGTCATCTATTCATATGTGCTCTCGAACATTTGTTTTTAAGAAAAGCATTTAAAGTTTTCCAAAACTAATAAAAACATAATTTGACCCCTCTTCTGTTTTTTTTATATATTTACTTTAAGTTTCTAATTCAATAATTATATATATATATATATATTAAATTTTTAAACAAAATCATTTTGACAAAATTCAAATATTAATCTTTTAATTTTTATTTTGAAAATTATTATTTAATTAATTTTAATTTTGATTTAATTATTTAATTAAGTTATTAAATTAGTAAAATGTTTTCTGATAGACTAATTTAATACTTTTACTGCATGTGCCAACTTAATTGGTGTCATCATTGGGATGACAGAGACGTATTTGATATTATAAGAGTTAAATTAAATTAAAAAAAATTATAACAGTGTTAACAAAAGTAGATTTCAAAAGAATATTGTACTAATTTAATTATTTAGATAATTGAAAATAGAAAGAAAATAAAATATAAGTAATTAAAAATTTAAAAAATATTTTTTCAGATAATTATATTTTTATGCAATGTTTTTTTTACATCGTGTTTCTATACAATGTTAACAATTTATATATATTCAATAAGTTCTTTATACATAGTTGATTTGATAATTATTAGTTTTAGCCGTAATTATTAATTTGGTCATTTTATTTTTTAAAGTGTTCAATTAGATCCATTTATTGATGATAGTTTCAATCCGACCCTTTATTTTTTTAAATGTGTCAATGTAGTATTTTATTTTTTAAAAATGTCCCAATGTGGTCTTTTCCTTCTTATTGAGATTGACAATGATGTTTAGTTGCAAATTCTGGCAAAAAGGACTGCATTGAGGCATTAAAGAACCACATTAAGGCATTTTAACAAAAATAAAGGACTTGATTAAAATTTTGAAAATAGAAAGATCTAATTGAACATTCTAAAATATATAAAAGGACCAAATTAATTATTAAGCTAAATATATATAAATAATTGATCTTGGTTCATTCGATCTCTAATTACTTGAGGTTTACATTCCAATTCATAACACAAGTGTTAAAATGTTTTTAGCAGAGTGACAATATATAATAAATTAATGCTTACTTAATATAGTGATGTTGGTTGTTTTTAAAAGGGTTTAAGATGGTTTGGATTGTCTAGTATGATAGCCAATTGATATGGTGTTGATTTCTAATGATTGGTTGGAGATTTGACATGGTTGTACACAATATGTGTTAAATAGAAATGTTTCCTACCATTGTCCTATCTTGATGAGCAATAATCTTGTAGATTGGGGCCTTATATCATTTAGGGTTCTCTATTGTTGGTTTCAAGATAGAAGATTCCATGATATGATAAAGGAGGCTTGGTTGAATCAAAATGTGGTGGGTTGGGGAGCTTTTGTCCTTAAAGAAAAATTAAAGGGTGTTAAGGAGGAATTGAAAAAATGAAACAAGGAGGGGAATTTGGTGTTTTGCAAAGAAGACAACAACTCATAGAGGAGGAGTTTAATGCCTTGGATGTGTTAGAGGAGCAACAAGGCTTGAGTGATGAAAATTTCAAGAAAAGATTAAAATTCCTAGAGGAATTTCGGAGAGTGACTAAATTCAATGAATCTCTTCTTTGTCAAAAGTCAAGGGTTAGGTGGCTTAAAGCGGGGGATTGTAATTCAAAGTACATTCACTCTATTATAAATTGGAAGAGAAGGAATATGATGAAAATTTCAAGAAAAGATTAAAATTCCTAGAGGAATTTTGGAGAGTGACTAAATTCAATGAATCTATTCTTTGTCAAAAGTCAAGGGTGAGGTGGCTTAAAGCGGGGGATTGTAATTCAAAGTACATTCACTCTATTATAAATTGGAAGAGAAAGAATAACCTATTAAAGTGATTGCATGTGAATGATGTCTGGGTGGAGGAACCTTCTATGGTAAAGGCGGGGACAATGAATTACTTTGCTAATAGATTTATGGATGATTCTTGGGTAAGACCAAAGTTGGATGGAGTTGATGTCAAACATATATTCCATGATGACAATTGCATGCTTATTGAGGAGTTTGGAGAGCTGGAAGTAAAATAAGCCATTTGGGAGTGTGGTAGCTCCAATAGTCTAAACCCGGACGATTTCAATTTTCTCTTCTTCAAGGATTTTTGGGACTTGTTGAAGGTTGATATCTTGCAGATTGTTAGAAAGTTCCATAGATTTGGGACCCTTCCACGGGTTGCCAATTCCTTTTTTATTGCTTTGATAGCAAAGTGTGAGAACCCACAAGGCTTAAGGGACTTTAAACCGATATCTTTGGTTGGAAGCCTCTACAAAATATTATCTAAATTACTAGCTAATAGATTGAGTAGGGTGATGAATGGAATAATAAACCAAAGGAAAAGTGCTTTTCTTGGGGGAAGACAACTTCTATAGTGTCTTGATAGCAAATGAGGTGATGGTTGAAGCCAAAAGAAGAAAAAAGAAATGCATAGTCTTTAAGGTAGATTTCGAGAAGGCGTACGACTCAGTTGCTTGGGAATTACTTTTTTACATGCTAGAGAGGATGGTATTTCAGGAAGGTAGATCTTATGGATTAAGGGATGCTTACGATCTTCATAGTCATCGATTTAGTGAACGGGAGTCCTACACAAGAGTTCAAATGTCATAAAGGTTTGCATCAATGTGATCCTTTAACACCTTTTCTTTTCCTTGTAGGGTTTTTTCTTTACCCTTTTGTCTACCTTGGACTTCCTATTGGAGCCAATCCTAGGAGGTTGAAGATGTGGTAACCCGTCATTAGGAAATTTGAAAAGAGATTGGCTCTTTGGAAACATAACATCTTAGAAGCATTGAAGGTTCATCCAGAGGTCCAGGATTCGTAAGCTGTGTATGAGGTGATATCTCTACTTTGTGCCGAAGAGTAGCATAAGAAGATATTTCAATACATTTGGAGCCTTAAAGTGCCCAACTAAGTTGCATGCTTCCTTTGGAGATTGTTCATAAGCCTCTTTCCTACAAAAGAAAATTTAGTGTAGGAATATTATTCATCAAGGAATGTGCTCGTTATACTCAAAGTAGGTGGAGTCGGCACAACACTTGTTCGTAAACTGTGAGGTGGCAACAGTGATTTGGCAAGCTGGTTACTCCTAGAAAGCATCTTATTTTGCTACAGTGCTACTGAACTATATGGAGGGACACTTCTGGAAAATTATAGGTTTGGCTACCTCAAGAAATAAACGTGATATGTGGATGGTCATTTAGTGTTCAGTCACGATATGCATTTGGAAATTGAGGAATAATTGTGTTTTTAACCAACATATAGTGGATTCTTCAAAGCTTGTGGAAGAGGTGAAAATTTTGGTATGGTCATGGCTATATAATTATCTCCCATCTTTCAATCACTCCTTTGTACATCGGTCTTGCAATCCACAAGCTTGCATAAGGGGAGTTTGAGGCAGTGTACGAGTCTATTTTTAGGCTGTGGGAATTGTTAGTTGACGGTTGTGGCTACCCTTTGTGTACGTGACGATTTAGGTGTTGGGAGAAACTGTGCGTGTTCAAGAATTCTTGGTGAATTTGTGAATGTTTTCTATTATGAGGTTTGAGTATAGTATTTTTGCTATGTGATGGGTTTTGATGCCTGTAGCCATGTACGGTGGGGGCAATTTTTTTTTTATTATGTATTATCTTGTTAGCGGGTTCAATTATTAGTTATTTATATTTGTCACACAAGATATACATATTCACTAACCTTTGTCCTCTAACTTGATTTTTTTTTAATGTAGTACTTATGGTACCTCTCTTTTATTATATTTCATTTGTTTGGCGATTTTTTCTTTTAAAAAAAAAGAAGCCAATGTTTCCAGCAAAGACACCAAAAACTTGTTGGGATTTTGGCAAGAGTACCAAATCACTCAAGTAACACAATGATAAGTGCCATCATAACAGAGACTTATACAATATTTGGATAATTAATAGTAAAATTATATACTACAAGAATTAAGAAATTAAGTAATCACAATTAAAGACAATTGCATGAGAATAAAATAGAGAAGTAAGAGAAAATTGGTTGGTGAATTTTGTTGAAGACTTGGTATACAAAACAATTGAACTAATTTAAATGAGAAATTGTTGGGATTTAACTTTATTGGACTTCCTAAAATGTAATCACTACATATTCGTATTCAATTAATCTTATGTTATCATCAACCCACAATTTTATCCCAACCTTAATAATTCCTTAAGCGAGAAGACCTAAATCCCTTGATTATACTATCAATCCCTTGAACTAGTAATAACCAAACAATTTGCCTTAAGAAAAAGGATTTATAGATGACTAATCCTCTTTACTTTATCCCTAAGCATAAAGAAATTTAGTTGTCTTCTTTAGTATGCAATCCAAAGGAATTTCCAAATTACAATTGGAATCATAGAATCATGTAAATAGGTTAATCAGGCCAAAAACAAGCATTAAGAATGGAAATAACAATTCTTTATTAAATACAAAAAATGTAGGAATTACATGAAAGTAAGACCAATTACATTAAACCCCAATGAAAGATGAATGTTAGGTACTCATCATAGCCGTGAGAAAGAAGCTTTTGATGGAGGAACAATAAAGGATGAATCCAAACACATCCAAAGTCATCACCATGTCTCAGGTTTCTTTCTCTCTCTCAACTCTCAAAAGTGGGAAACCCTAGACTAAGACAAAAAATTCTTATTTAAAGCTATGAGCTAAATAGAGTTCAAGCCCAAAAAAATGAAAAATTGAAATAAAATTTTTGCAGGTCGCAGACGTCGGAGTGAACAGGTTCACAGCCCCCATGAACTATTGTAACAATTGAAAATCAATTTATGCAGCTACTAATCATAGGTGTGACCAGGGTCATACCTGATCTTTTCTTATTTCTTTAGCATGAATCACTCTTTTCTTCTTAGCTTCAAGGCTTCCAAAATTCTCCTAATATAGCTAGTTCTGGACTCTTCTTTGCATGATGCGAGCTTCAACAAAACTCCTATAAAACATAAGTAAAGCTTTTATTCAAACGTAACAAATAGAAATGCCCACAATAAAGCTCAAAAACATAAATGATATTACATAATTGTTCCTATACTACTATAAAATGTAGGTAGAAATGACAATTATCAGTGGGGACCAAGTAACTTTATATTGTAGAAACTTTATGCTTGAGCATAAGTGTTGACCTTAATCAAAATGGACTTAGCAGATTTATTCCTAACCCAAACTTTGAGCTGAGGTGGCTGACCAAATAAGATTTGAATTAAGAGAAAAATGGTTAATTGAGTTTGACCAAAACCTATTAGCTAATTTAAGAGAAGTCAGTAATTGAAGAATAATTAGAAATTCATTGAGAAGAATTAGGGGAATTCTATTGTATGATTTTAATCATAACCCTTGGCTTTCTTATCTATTGAATTCATCTCACTATTTACTTATTGCTTGCGTTTGTTTTACGAGTAGTTGAACATAAACCCTTCAACTTTTGATAAAAATCCAAATTGTTTAGTTCTTTGCAAATTGAATTATTTGGGAACACAACTAGTCTCTAGGGTAAGATATCCAAACTTTTAGAGTTCACGATACTACTGTGTAGGGTACAGTTTCCTTAACAAACATATTTTACACATCAAGTTTCTAGCACCGTTGTCGAGATTGATTGCGGAGTTCCCGAATAATTTGTTTTGTGTGAATTAAATAATTTTTGTTCATATTTTTTTTACTTTTTTATTTTTTATTTATTTTGTCTTATTTTATCTTAGTTTAAATTCTAAATTTTTGTAGCAATTTAATTAAAATTATTTTATTTTTGCTGCCAGATGCGCTTTAATCATTCTTTTTGTGTTGATAGTTTATGCTAACTCGATCTCAAAGGACAGAAATTCCTAAGCGTAATCCTGAGATCAAAAGAGTTTGTAGCAGGAACGACACTAACACAAAAACAAGAAGTATGGCTAAAGAAAACGGCGGAAACAGTGGTAATGGAGGGAATGGGGGCAATGTGGTTGACCTATTTAGGCATACCTACAGAACTATTTCACCCCCATGGTGGGAATCACTGCCAAGATTACACTCCCTGCCTTGGGGGACCAAAAATATGAGTTGAGGGATGGAATGATCAACATGATTGAGAGAATGCAGATCCATGGCCTACCCTCTGAAAACCCTGTTCTTCATCTAAAGAAATTCTTGAGGCTCACAGACATAATGAAGAGCCCAACTACAACTCTAGACTATGTCAGATTGGCTGCCTTTTTGTTCTCACTAGTGGGAAAGGCTAATGATTGGGTCTGTGACCTACCAAATTAGAGCATTACCACGTGAGACCAGTGTTCCGCAGAGTTCTTGCATAAATTCTTCCTAGTGGTAAATTCTAACCAGCTAATAAGAGAAGTTGGGAATTTTTCCCGATATGAGAAAAAGTCCTTATCTGAAGCTTTGGAGCGGTTCAAAGGCTTGCAAGGGAGTTATCTGCACCATAGATACTTACCACATAGGCTAATCTACATTTTCTATGGAGGGCTATCACAACATAACAAGACTTTCCTTGATGTTGATTCAAGGGGAAACCTTATGAATAAATTAACCAATGTAGCAGTAAAAATTATTGAGGTCAAGGCTTCAAATGCCTATAATGGTACTAGAGATAGGAGGATTCTCAAGAGGCAGACTAGAGTACACCATGTGGAAGCTAGTTCATCTAGCATAGCTATTCATCAAAAGTTGGATGTTCTGGCTAAGTAGATGGAGACTTGATTAAGACAAAAATTCATATGATGACACTTGTTCCCTCGTCCCCTGTTTGTGACCAATGTGGGGAGACATGTCATACATGAAGAGATTGACCATTTGCCAAGGAAATGGAGGAATTTCATTTTGTAGGACATTCAACAGGAACAATTATGATCACTACTCATACACTTTTAATTCAGTATGGAAGGATCATCCTCATCCTTCCATCCTAAATTGAAAGTGTTGGAGAAGTGATCATAGTTGTTCCTATTGGAATGTCCTGCATAATGACCAAGAGTGATGAAAGGATTAAGTCCTTGGAATCAACAGTGTCAAACCTTGTCACTTTTATGTTTCAAAGGGCTCAAGCCACATTGCCTTCTCAAGCTGAAGTAAATTCCAAGGAGGAAGTGAATGTTGTGACTACAAGACCCATGGTTGAGCTAAAGAAGAAGGAAAAAGTGGTTCTGCCATCTAAGAAGAAAGCTCTTACTGAAGAGAGCAGAAAAAAAGAAAATGAGTAGAAAAAGGGGGTACTCACATCTCCTCATGTAAGTGCTCCCTTCCCTCATAGAATAGAAGACAAGAATGAGGATATGTTATTTGTTAAATTTGTGAAAATGATGAAAAATTTGCACATCAATATTCCTTTCACTAAGGAAATTGCTCAAATGCCAAAGTACACCAAATATTTAAAGGAAATCATTTCAAACAAAGGAAGTGGTGGAATTTGCAATAATTGGCCTCAACGAAGAGTGCACTACTGCGATTTGAAAGAAGTTGCCTCCTAAGCTTAAGGATCCATGGAGTTTTTCAATCCTTTGTGCCATTGGCAACTTGTCCTTTGGTAGAGCATTGTGTGATTTAGGTGCTAGCATTAATTTGATGCCTTATTATGTTTATAAGAAGTTGGGGTCACAAGAACCCCAACCCACTGATATTTCCATTCAGCTTGCAGATAGAACCCTTACTTACTTGAGGGGAATGGAGGAGAATTTGTTGGTGAAAGTCGAAAAGTTCATCTTTCTTGTTGACTTTGTAATCCTGGACGTGAAGAATGAAGAAGTCTTAATCATTTTGGGATGACCCTTCCTCAACACTGGAGGGGCCCTGATTGATGTCAGAGAAGGGAAATAGGCTTGGAAGTTAGGTGATGAGGAGGAAGTGTTTAGAATTCTTGGTTCTTCATAGATCCTTCCTCCTCCTGTAATTTTGTGCAAGCTAGGCCTCACCCAAGTGTGGGGGAAGAAATCCCCTCTGCAAGATAGTGTCACTCCAAGGAAGGGACATGAGGGATAACAAAAAAAAAAGGATGGCACTACCACTCAAGCACTTGGCTATATAGTGGATGATCTTGCTGAGGGATTGTTGCGAGAAAGGGACATCACCCTATTCAAGGGTGGTTGATTCATCTCCCTTTCAACCGCCAAGCTCAGGACGTTAAACAAGCATTATCCAGGAGGAAACCTGTGAATGCACTGACCTTTGAGCCAAACAAATCCTTTTTATTTTTTCTACCATTTAATTTTTCATTAGTAGGCTTAGACAATTTAAAATCTTTGTCTTTTCAATAATTCTTGTTATCGGTGTTCCTTCTTTATTTTTAAGTTATGTTTTAGTTCTATGCATTAAGTGTGGGGAGGGGTTTTTACCACTCATGGTTTGTACCACCCACAACTTGTAGTATTCAGTACTTATGTTATTTTTATGCCAATGTGATTGTTCCGATTTTATCTTGTGTTCTATTAATTCAAGAAAATTGTTTCTAGAGCCCTTCCCCCCACCCTCACCCCCCTTCCCCCTCCCCCCCAAAAAAAAAGGATAAGAAAAATAATATTATGTGTGTTTGGACTTGCAACCAAATGATGGATGTTCTTTGAGGATTTCATAAAATAAGCAGAAAATATTTGGTTTGACAGTTTTCTTTGAGAATAGCTACCAAAGAGTGAGAATTGAGCTTCATGATATTTCAGTGTGCGTTGTTTGGTTCACTTGGGTCATCTTGCTCTTGGTTATATTTTGAAATGCATATCCTTGAATGATTCTCTTGTGTGCAAGAATTGATGAGGCTATTTGTAGGATTTATTCCTGAAGTCAAAATTTTGCTGCAATAGAACCTAGTTGCCTATGTTTGAGCCTGAAAAATTCTTTGGCACTCTATTACTCAATTTTAGGGGAAATTATATGCTTGGTGATGTAATAAAGGAGAAAATGATGTATGCTTGTGGCAATTGAGATATGATCCTGACTAACTTCTTCTTTGTGAGTTAAATAAAATAAAATAGGGCAATCAAAAGCCTTTTAGAAAAAAAGAGAGAAAAAGAAACAAAAAAAGGAGAAAATTTTGAAAATAAACAAAAGAAGGTGTAAAAGCTAAAATAGAAATTATTTTGGGATACTATTAATTAGAAAAACCATATGTTCTCAGTTAGCGTCACTAAATCTGGGTTACGGTATGTGATAAGCCTTTTTGTTATCTTGTTTTGTCACCAAATTTGGCCACAAATACACAAACAATTAAAAGATAGATCAATTCTAAAGGAAACCAAACACACTAGAATAAAATAATTGACTAAATAAAGACAAATTTCAATTGATAAAATTGGGGTTCATCTACAAATTACATCATAACCCTAGAAAATAGGGGTTTAGCTAGCCATAGAGGCCCATGCAAACACAATGAGAACCTCAAATACATGAGAAAGATAAAAGTAATTACACTTTGAAGCTCTTAGATATAAGGACTAATCAACTCAATATCTGAGAGGTGGTGTGTTACAACATCGATTTTTCAAAAACCGATGTTAACGAACTCAAGTTAACATCGGTTTTTAAATAATCGATGTCAATGTGGCGACTGTTAACATCAATTTTTTTTTAAAAAAATCAATATTAACGAACTTACGTTATTTACAAAAATTCCACCGCGTGTTTGTTAACATGAATTTTATGAAAAATTGATGTTAATGTAATGATGTTAAAACTATATTTTCTAGTAGTATTTTGCCAATAAAATTGTATCATAATGAATTAAATTGACATGAAAAATCACTAAAAAAATATTATCAAATCCTGATTTATCAGTGGCCAGGTACACATATTGAAGACTAGTAATAAAACAAATATTATTCTATATTTATTAGAAAATAATCAGTCATATAATATGATAATGCTTGTGTTGGGAAAAAAAATACCAGTTTCCCCTTCCAGTACCTGTTATGAATGGTCTTGCACAAGCCAAATACTTTCTGCACAAACAATAATTATGCAAGCAACACAACACAATTTTTAACATGAAAAACCTTCTCAATGTGAGAAATAAAAACCACGGGACCGATCTCGAAGTCCACCCAAATTCTTCACTATCAATAAAGTGAGATTACAAAAGGGTTTCAACAACCATTACAATCAACAAACAACTTCAACAAAAGTTGTACCAAACCATCATAAGAGGCAAACATACAAAATAGGCTTTTGTACCAAATTAATTTCTACCACCAGAAATAACAACTAACATATCCCAACGGTCAAATTTACATATTGCAAGAGAGGAACACACTCATAAAATTTAAGGACAATCCAACGGTTAAGAAAATAGATAACTCTTGCTCAATATCACTGCCCGAAACAAGACAGAACAAAGCAGGAATTCTGATAACCTCTATTTTCAGTTGAAACAATCCCTCTTAATGTACAAAAAAATTTTATTAACCGTTCCTCAAAGTTTAAACGCGATCCAACTGTTAGTGTGAGAGAAATGTCCCTCGCAATAACACTGCATGCTTCAGAGAATGGTTTCAGAACCAGTTCGGTTTGGAAATTTCTGGTGATGCTAAAAGCCTCTATTCAAGAAACCAATAATATTGGTGAGTCATGAACTTGCTATAAAAGTTTCACCAAGATCTAACTGTTAAACAAGGAGATCGAGAAGATTGAAGGATGACAATTTTTGCCCTTCTCAATATGCGAATTTTGATGCTTTCTTTCTCCTCTCTTTTTTCTCTCTCTTGTGTTTTCAAATTAACTATCAACCTCTTAAAAGAAGTAACTACTGACCTATTAAAAGAAGAAACCCTAATATTTCCTTATCTAATATCAATTAATATTATTTTGATAGAGACCAGTAGAGATTCAAGATGTTCTGCACCTAAAAATTGTCATGCAAGCATTGTGCCGACATGTAGAACATAAGAGTAGAAAATTGTTAAAATAAGTAATAACTCACCCACTTCACGAGAAAGAGAGAAAAAGACTATTTTGCTTAGACTTCGTTCTATTGATGTTAGTTCATACAACTGTACTACTTATTTATATGCAAAATTTTCTAATAAAGTAGTAAAAAACATGACAACTTAATAATGAGATAAACTTAAGGGTATATTGGATTAAGATTTTAAAAGACTTTTTTTAGTATAAAAAATCTTGTGAATTTTAAAAAAGACTTTGTGAGAATGTGACATCTTTTAAGATTGTTTTTGAAAGACTTTTATGATTTGGATTGATTTATAAAATCTAAATTCATAAGATTTAGAAGGACATTATGAATTTACAAGATTTTAAAGGACTTCATGAATTTTTAGGGAACATTCAAAATTATAAGAGTCTATAAAAAATAATTAATAACCTGCAAATTCTTCTTCTACTCATAAAAATCCAACGAACCTTCAATACCTTTTATTTTTTCCATGAACAATAAATGAAGTATTGGTTATAAAAAAAATAGTATCCACAAGTCATGAGGAAGGCATGCTCTAGGACAGGTGCACCATGAGGAATAGAAGCTTCCCGATTGAGCCCTGACTTTGTATAATAACCACTTCCATGAATAAGTTTTAATAGATTAGATGAGTTCCAGATAACTCGGTTTACCATGGTTAAAAATGATGTTGTTACTCATCAACCAAATCCCCTAACATGTTGCATGCCATAAGACTTATTCAAGTTTGCGGACCTTTCTAGTGTTGAAGCAAATCTCCATTTGAGTATATATAGCTAAGAATGATTATATTATTATTATAATGAAAAGTTGAATAAGCAATAAGGAGTGCCATAAAAAAACAGCAGATACCAAAAGATAGAGTTCACATGGGCCAATATGTCTACATGCCCATAATACATAAAATGATTTTATTTATATTTTAATAATGAAAAAGTTGTTACAAAGAAATGAGAGAAATGAGAAGCTACTTGTACATGACAGTGGTAAATGAATATGTGGTTATTGAAGATTATGAAGTGTTGTAGATAAATGTCTATATTGCATTCAAGTAAGAGATGGCGAATTATGAGTAATGAGAAAAAGAAAGGCTTAATGTCACTTTTAGTCCATTATTTTTTGTAATTGTTTCGCTTTCATACATTGAGTTCTAAAAGTTTCATTCTGGTCCTTTATGTTTTTGAAATGTATTATTTTTGTCCTTTTTTCATTTTTTCGTTAGAAATGTTAGTGTTTTGTTAACTTTTATTTATTTTTTTTAAAAAAAAGACCACAACGATACAAATCATAAACATAAAGGACCATAGTGAAACTTTTAAAACTTAATGTACCAAAATGAAACAACTGCAAAACATAATGGACCAAAAGTGACATTAAGCCCTTTAAAATAATTAACTTTACAGAGTGGCGACTAAAAACCGCCACTATAATAACCAAGGATAAATAAATAAAAGAAAAAGAAAGAGAAGTTTAAATTTCAATATTCAGTCGCAAAAAGCTTTAGTGATGGAATTAGCGACAAAATTAGCGATGGATTTAGCGACGGCTGGAGTCTGGCGCTGGTAGCGTGAGATTCAAGCTGGTAGCGTGAGAGTGGCGCTGGTAGCATGAAATTGTTGCAGAAGGTCATTTTTCACTGGACTCTGTGCCAGTAGCGCCAGAGTGGCGCCATCAGCGCCAGAGTGGCGCCATCAGCGCCAAATGCACTGGGAACTGGCGCCGGTAGCGCCAGAAGTGCTCCAGGAAGCCAATTTTCTCTGGAATGTGGCGCCGGTAGCGCTAGAGTGGCGCCATCAGTGTGGGACCTTTGACAGTGTAAGGACCCTCACCATGGCGCGGTTGGCGCCAGATCCCGCGCTGGTAGCACCAGGGCTGGCGCGGATGGCGCCAGACCCACTGGAAGTCCACGCCAAGGGCGCCAGGTTGTCGCTGGGAGCGCCAGGTTCTCTGGAGCTTGACGCCTGGGGCGTGAATCTGGCGCGAGGGGCGCCAGTTGTTTTCCAGTTCACGCGGGTCGCGCCATGGTTGGCGCGGATGGCACGGGAAATGGCCTGGAAAACCAAGTTTCACTGGAATTCCTCGCGGTCAACGCCAAGTGTGGCATGGATAGCGCCATAGGTCAGGGGAGGTATGGCGCGGATGGCGCCAGAGTGGCGCGAGTGGCGCCACAGGTTCTGGAAGCTGACGCTGGAGGCATGGGGGTGGCGCTGGTAGCGCCACATAAACCGCCATGGTGGCACGGATCGCGCCAGAGCTCGGGCAGGTAGAGTATTTAAGGGCAGTCGCATTTTGAAGAAGAAAAACTTCTTCTTCTTCCTCCCTTTGCCCAGAACCTCCATTGGAGAGTGCTCCAAGCTTCCTAGGACCTTAGTTAGTGACCTAAACACCTCCCTATGACCTAGAATCTTGAGAGAAACATTTGGAAAGCCTTAATCCTTCATCTGTTTTTGAAAAACCCCTTTGTGAATGAGAAGTGGAAACCCCAGAGAATAGCTCAGAGAACTTGAGTTTGGCGAAGACCCAAGGCTGGTTAAGGACACTAGAGCGCAAGGAAGCTGTCCTGAGGTCTTTCTTGGTTTCCACGGAGGTAAGAAACTCAAGTTTCTTTGGTTGATTTTGAATTTGGGATTCTCTGGATATTGTGTCCCATACTGAGTTGGGGCAAGAATTAGCCTAGGGTCCTGTTGAGAAACTTGTTTAGAACTGTCTACTGATGAAGGATTAGCTTTCAGTTTTTGATTTGGTGAATTTTGAATATTGGCTCTGTGAATGCATGTGTGACCGTTGTAGAGTCACTTGTTGATTGTTTCTGACATGCTAGAGCCTTGATTGAGTTTGTGTTGAGCCTGATAGGCTAATTGAACGGTGCCTTGGTTGAGGTTTAGACAGTTCCAGTGATTTATTGAATTATGGGCTATTGTGAGCCATAACTCAGGCAATTACTATACATTGAGTCTGTGGTGATTCAATTGCTCTGAGTTCAGTTTTGATGGAACTTGTGTGGTCTGTGAGAAGCCTAGTGTGGGCTGAGTTGGATTAAACCCTAGGATAGGGGATTTTTGATACAATATGTTCTGTGATTGAATGCCTGTTGAATCGGTTTTGATATGGATATATGCCTTGAATAGGGCTTGACACTGAGGATGTCAGTGGCGGGAGCCACAGAGCAAGGACAGGATCACAGATTGATACCTTGCCAGGTAAGTTCAGTGTCCCTGGAGAGAATTTCCCATCTTGTGTGCCACACCATACTCCGGGGGAGTGTTGGTCATTTCATGATGCATGCATTGGTAGTTGCATCCTCATAATGATATATGTGTGCATCTGTGATTGTTATATGATATGCTTGTGATGGATCTATTGGCCATTAGATAGGCGTTGATGATATCCGCCCGGTGTTGAGGTAGCTCCGCCATGTTACTGAGATAGGCGTTGAGGTAGCTCGCCATGTTTGTTGCTTTGGGCGTTGAGGTAGCTTCGCCAAGTTGGGATGTTTGATATATGGTTATGAGGGCCAGTGGGCCATTTGCGTGTGATTGTCTGATGTATGTGTTGTGGAAAGTGGGCCAGGGTGGAGGAGATTCCTCCTTGGACCCTGAGCTTACTGAGATATGTATCTTACCCCGTGTAGGGATTTATGATTTCAGGTGACTCTTCAGGCAGAAGAGAGCAGTCTCAGGGCAGGAGGCCCGAGTAGAGACATCTCTGCTTAGCTGAGAGCAGTAGAAAGAACTTGAAGGCTCAGTTGTGTCTTGTTTATGTTTTGTACCCTGGATAAGGGTTGTATAGTTCTGTAACCCTCGGTGAGGGCAGTTATTCTTTTGTATCACCATGGTGTGGTGAAGACACTGATGTATATATATGTACAGAACTATTAATGATATGATATATGTTTCCTCCTGAGTATTCTGTGGATATCTGTTTATCTGCCTATGGTTATGTATAAGAACTGGATCAGCAAAGCTGTAATTTATGTGCCTTATATGAATGGTTGTTTTAATCTGTTTTATTCCATACATAATAAATCAAGAAAAGCGATTCTGTGCTTCCGCTGAGTGGTTAATTGTGAAATAAGCGCTAAACTGATATTATTAATGATAACGCACCGGAGGCCTACGGGGTGTTACAGACAGGGCCATTATAAAAGGTCATTCACGCGATTTTGGAGGCCAAAAACCTTCTTTCTTCTTCCTTTGGCCCTATTCCGCCATTGTTGAGCTTGGGAAGGTCCATATCTTCACCAAACTTCATCAAAACACTTCCCTTTCAAAACATGAAACTTGTAGGGAACCTTCTTATGAGCTAGAATCCTTCATCACTTTTTCCTAAAAACCTTCAAACGAAGAGATCCCTTTCTCTAGGGAACTTCACAAAACTCGAGCTCGACGGGGAAAGGAGGCGATTCTCGGACACCCAAGCTTAGGGAAGTGGTCCATTAGCCTTCCTTGTCATCTTAGAGGTAAGAAACTCGAGTTTAACCGTTTGATTTGTGAATTTGACTTTGGGATGAATAGTGACCCTTTTGAGCTAGAGCTGGAATTAGACTTGGGTCCTTTAGAAAAGTATGTTTAGGGAGTTGTTGTGATGAAGGATTAGCTTTGAAATGTTAGTTTCATGGACTTTGGTTCTTGGCTCTGAGAAATGCATGTGTAGGAAGAATGTTGGGTTATTTGATGATGGTATAACATGCATGAGCCTTGATATTTGCTTTTATATGCTTGAGAGGATTTAGGAACGGTGATGTTATGTGGAAGAAATTGTTCAAGCCATGTTGTATAATCTTGAGTATTGGCCTGTATAGAGCTTTGAGCTCTTTGTTTTGGCTTGTATCGAGTCTTGTGGAGACTCTAGTGCCTTGGTTAGGCCGAGATAGACCGCTGAGGGTCTATGAGTTGTATGGTTGAATTGGTATCTGATTGAACTTATATGTCTTGTATAGGGCGTGACACCGAGGGTGTCAGTGGCGTAGACCACCGTTCAGGGATTGAACTGCAGAGCACAGCTTTGCCAGGTAAGT
Organism: Glycine tomentella; assembly: GCA_007407185.1. NCBI lineage: Eukaryota > Viridiplantae > Streptophyta > Magnoliopsida > Fabales > Fabaceae > Glycine > Glycine tomentella. The sequence goes on from PYAF01003879.1 coordinate 152,335, forward strand.
TCTTGGTTTCTTGGGAGTGTTTCCCACTGTTGTGTTCCACCATACTCCGAGAGAATAATGGTTGCATTCATGATGCATGCATTGAATTGGTTGTTGCTTTCTCATAATGATATGTATGCATGCTTCTATGCTTTGTATGTATGGTTACCTGTTGAATAGATCTTTTGGCCAGTTAGATAGATATGGACCTCCCTAGGAGAAGAGTGCACCTCCTAGTTTGGTTTGTTCACGTAAAGGGTGATGATGATCCCTTAAGACCAAGAGATAGGTGGTCCCATCGCGGTTGAAGCCTATTCTCGGAGGTGCCATATATGTGCATCCATGCGTAAAGGGGTAGCTCCCAATGGGATGGCACGGGTGTGAGTTCCAGTCTCACACTGAGGACTGAGAGTCCTGATGCTGATGATGATGCATCTTTGGCGGTGTAGTTCCGCAGATATACATTAGAGCTAGATGATTGGCTATGTATTGTTATGAGGGCCGGGAGGCCATTGATTGTGATGTCTTTGATGACGTGTGTCATGGAAGTGAGCCAGGGAGGAGAAAAAGCCTCCAAGAGCCCTGAGCTTACTGAGATGTGTATCTCACCCCGTGTGGGGATTATGTTTTTGCAGGTGATTCATTTGGAAGAGATGATAGGTCTCAGGGCGGGAGGCCCCAGTAGAGACAATCCTGTGTAGCTGCTTGGCAGCAGTTGGAGAGCTTGGAGGCTCAGTTGTTTTATTTTGTTGATGTATTTGTACCCCTGTGAGGGAAGAGGTGTGTGTATGCACACCTGTTATGGACTTGTTACGTACATGGACATTATGTGTTTTGTATGCTCTCGTGTAAGGATGAGACTTTTGAGGTTGTAGCACGTGGTGCTTATTGTTTTGTATAACCATAGGTGTGGTCCTGAGAACTTGATGTATATATGTACATGACTGGTTGAGTTATGTAATTTTTTTCCTCCTGTTATATCTGTTGAATATTGTTGTGATCTGCCTTTCTTTTGTTATCTGGTTGAGTTATGCTTTGTGGTCTTATGAACTATACATAATGAATCGGGAAATATGGTTTCGAAAACGCTTCTGACAGTTTCATTAATTGATTAAGGTAATTACTGGCTTATCTGATAAGATAATTGTTAATACACCGGAAGCATACGGGGTGTTACATTTTATGGTATCAGAGCAGTTTCCTGGTAGAAGATTATGTATGGTAATTGTGTGTTGTTTTGGACTGTTGTCTGAGTTTGCCATGACTATTGCATGTGTGGACACCAATTGTGGGCCTGATCAACTCACTGTTTTGGTGTACATGTGTAGTGTCATGAAGAGATCCCAGAACAATAGTGGGGCGACAAATGCCCAGCCCGATCCAGTGGTGGCTACGTTGGCAGCCATGCAGCATGAGTTGGCTGCTAATAGGCAGATGCAGGAGGTTATGCAGCGTGAGATAGCTGCGAACCGTGAGATGAATGAGGCCTTGATGAAGGCTAATCAGGAGATGCTTGAGGAGGTGAGGACTCTGAGGAGAGATGATAGAGTGTCCTCTACACCTCCGACGCACGAAGGCGAGGGTAGTCGCCATCAGGTTGGTGGTAGCCACCTAAGAGGGGACTAGGTGTCCCATGTTGAGGCTGATGATGATGTTGCAGCCCAAGGAAAAATGCTTATCACTTTTCGTAAGCATGACCCTCCATTTTTTCCTTGGAGGATATGATCCTATTGCTGCAGCTAGATGGCTGTAGGCCTTATAGAGAAGATATTCCTAGTGATAAAGTGTCCAGACCATCAGAGACTTCTCTATGCCACTTATCTGCTTCAGGGAGATGCCCATGAGTGATGGACCACCACATTTCAGTTGTTGAGAGGCCGGAGTGATGTTATCACTTGGCAGATGTTTGAGGAGATCCTTGCCTGATGCTGATGTCTTTGCTGCTAAGTTCCAGAGGGGGCTTAGGGAAAGTATAATAACCTTGGCTTTATACATAAAGAAAAAAGAAAAAGAAGTTTAAATTTTCTATTTTTCGGTCGCAAAAGATATAGTGACGGAATTAGCGACAGATTTAGCGACGGCTGGAGTGCCACGCCTAGGGCGTGGGAGCCACGCCTGGAGCGTGGGAAGTGCTCCAGAAAGTGGATTTCCTCTGGAATGCCACGCCTGGGGCGTGGGAGACACGCCTGGAGCGTGGGAAGTGCTCCAGAAAGTGGATTTCCTCTGGAATGCCACGCCTGGGGCGTGGGAGCCACGCCTGGAGCGTGGGAAGTGCTTCAGAAAGTTGATTTCCTCTGGAATGCCACGCCTGGGGCGTGGGAGCCACGCCTGGAGCGTGGGAGCTCATGCAGGGCCACTATTTAAAGCCCAAAACGCGAAAATTGAAAGAGAAAGGCTTCTTCTTCTTCCTTGGACGTCCCAGCAGCCATTGTTGAGCTTCCAAGCTTCAATCTTGCTCCATAGTTCACCAAATTAAGCCCCTTAAACATCGATCTTGATGGAAAACACCTAGTGAGCTTAAATCTCCCATCCATTTTCCTTGAAAAACCCCAAATTTGAGAATCCCTTTCTCAAGGGAAGTTCTTGAAACTTATGTTCGGCGAGGAACGGCGACGATTTGTGAGTACCCAAGCTAGGGGAAGTTGTTTTTGGGCCATCCTTGTCGTTATTGAGGTAAGAAACTCAAGTTTCATCGATTAATTTGTTGATTGGGGTTTTGGGTGAATAGTGACCCACTTTAGATAGAGCTAGAATTAGCCTTGGGTCCTTTAGAGAGATGTATTTAGAACGTGTTGGGGATGAAAGATTAGCTCTCAATTGTTAGTTTGGTGAACTTTGGATTGTTGGCTCTATGTAAAGCATGTGTTGTTGATTGAGCTGAATTGCTTAGTTTTGTTGAACATGCTAGAGCCTTAATATGTGTTTTGTTGTGCCTTGGAGGCCATGTGAACGGTGCCATTGTGTGTGTGGTATGAACCGT
>PYAF01003879.1:155393-167373 GCA_007407185.1 Glycine tomentella
CCTCTGGTTTGATTTTGGTGTACCCTGAGGGGATGTTATGTACAGTTTTGTACTTAAACAGTGAATTTGTATATGAACACCATATTATAATGTACAATGTGTATGTTATCGGCATTTGTTGATGCCCTTTTATATAATGCTTCCAAACTGCTTAATCTCTGATGTATTATGTCTGATAATGACTGTTTATCCGTGGTAACCACCCGGTGCGTGTAAGGGGTGTTACAGAAAGCATAGAGGAGCGGGTTGCTGGTAGTGGATCCCGTGATATGGATAGCCTGGTGAGGCAATGCCGCCAGTTGGAGGACATGCTTCGCAGACACCGAGGCAGTCAACCTACTCCCTCAATAAGACAGAAGGTGAGGAGGCCCAACAGTTCTGGCCCACCCGGTAAGAGTAAGGGCAAAGATTTGAGAGTCTCTGCCTCATTTGATAGATTCAAGAGAGGCTCTAGCCAGAGTGGCTAAGCTCGGAGGCGACCACCTCTTAGATGTCCAGCTTGCGGGAGGGAGCACTGGGGAGTGTGCCCCTCAGGCCAGATAGTATGTTTCCGATGTGGCAAACCAGGCCACATTTCTCGTGAGTGCCCGCAGGTAGGGGGCCGTGCACAGGCTGCTCCAGTTGAGATGACAGCACCCACAACAGGTCAGGTGTATACAGTTGATGCCAGAGAGGCAGCCAGAGCTCCTGACTTGATCAGAGGTACTATTCTATCGATGCTTATGATGTGAGAGTCTTGTTTGACTCTGGAACTACACATTCTTTCATCCAGGACATGACTGCTGTTAGGCTTAAATTGCCCATGTCTAGTTTTTCTCCTCCAATGGAGGTTACTACTGCATCTAGTGAGAGGTGTCAGGTGAGTACGTGCTGCAAAGACATGCAGTTTCAGTTTGGTTCCTGGTGTAGGACCGATATCTATAGCACCTTACCGTATGGATCCTCTGGAATTGAGAGAGCTGAAAGTGCAGTTGGAGGACCTCCAGCAGTTTATCAGACCGAGTGTTTCACCTTGGGGAGCACCGGTGATCTTCGTGAAGAAGAAGGATGGCAGTATGAGGCTATGTGTTGACTACAGACAGCTGAATAAGGTTACTATTAAGAATAAGTATCCTTTGCCTCGGACTGATGATCTGTTAGATCAGTTGAGGGGAGCCAGGGTGTTCTCCAAGATCGACTCGAGATCCGGATATCACCAGATTCGAATCAAGCCCGTAGACATACCGAAGATAGCCTTTCGATCTCGGTATGGTCACTTTGAGTATCAGGTCATTCCCTTTGGTCTGGCGAATGTCCTTGCAGTGTTCATGGATTATATGAATAGGGTATTCAGGCCTTTCTTAGATCAGTTCGTGGTGGTGTTTATTGATGACATACTAATCTATTCCAAAACGGAGAAGGAGCATGCCGAACATCTCAGGATTGTTCTTCGGACGTTGAGGAATGATCAGTTGTATGCCAAGTTGGCAAAGTGTGAGTTTTGGCTATCAGAGGTGAATTTCCTTGGCCATGTGATTTCCGCAGCTGGGGTATCAGTTGATCCTAGTAAGATAGAGGCTGTGATGACTTGGGAGAGACCCAAGGACATATCAGAGATTCGGAGTTTCCTTGGATTGGTAGGATACTACCGGAGGTTTATTCAGGGGTTTTCACAGTTGGTGATACCTTTCACTCGCCTCACTCGGGAGGGGGTTCCGTTTGTTTGGACTCATGAGTGCGAACAATGTTTCCAGGAGTTGAAGGAAAGGTTGACTACAGCTCCAGTGTTGACCCTTCCTGACCCTGAGGGAAGCTTTGAGGTATACTGGGATGCTTCCAAGCGGGGGCTTGGATGTGTGCTGATGCAGGATAAGGAGGTTGTTGCCTATGCTTCCAGGCAACTGAAGCCTCAAGAGGAGTCTTATCCTACTCATGATTTAGAGCTTCCAGCTATTGTATTTGCTCTAAAGATTTGGAGGCATTATCTGTATGGTGCTAGATTGGTGGTGTTCAGTGACCACAAGAGTCTCAAATATCTCTTTGATCAGAAAGAGCTGAATATGAGACAAAGGCGGTGGATGGAGTTCCTCAAGGATTATGACTTTGAGTTGAAATACCATCCCGGCAAGGCAAATGTTGTTGCGGATGCCTTGAGCAGGAAACATGTGAGTGCCACCTGCATGATGATCTCAGACTGTGAGTTGATTGAACAGTTCCGAGATATGCACCTGACTGTGACAGAGGGTGCTCGTGGTCTCGAGTTGAGAGAGACTAAGGTTGATATGATTTGATTCGGAGAATCCGAGAAGCACAGAAGACTTATTTATGTCATTTAAAAGTCTTGACTAAATACTTCAAGACATTTTTTATATAAAAAAAATCTTTTAAAATCCATCAAAATCCTAATCCAATACACCCATTTAACTTCTTAAGAGAAATTGCTGGTGCAACAAATTTTAGGGGCAGTGCAACAAGTTTATCATCATCGGTCCCCTAAATATTATTTTCTTTATCAATTAAGTTGCTTTGCTGTTCCTACTTGTTGAAATACAAGTGAGATGAAATTTTACATTGGTTAGGAATGAAAGAGTTGAGAAACATATAAGTGATGGAAATGCCTATAAACCTAAGTCTTAAGATTTTGGGTTAAAGTTTGGTGTCAAATTCATTTATGTGATTGCTCATGACCCAATGGTCCTCAATGTTTACCTACCTCGATTGTCCAACAATTGGTATTAGAGTCAATGGCTTGACTAGGTGATTGACTCATACAAGTAAGATGGCGGTGGTGGATCCATGGACATGCAAATACCTTGTATCGTGATGTATGATTAAGCCCATCAATCATGAGTTTTCCCAAATCTTCCTTGCATTGAAAATCAAACTTCAAGTTTTCTTCAAGGATACAAGGTTATCCAGAATTCAGAAATGGAAAGTGGAGAAAAGGTAAAGGATGAAGGTGAATGGCACCATGGAAAAGCTTTCCAATATGCCTAGGAAGAATTGCCACAATAGCTTGAAGCTATTGATAAGAAACATGAGGTTCTTACATAAGAACAAGAGAGAAATCTCTTACAAACGAACTCTGCTTTCATTGACTTAGAAAATTGGAGTTCCCCTTCACATTTAAGTTGACAACTTTATATACAAAACGAAAATAACTGATTGTAATCGATTATTTCATCCAAGTAATCGATTATTTTTAACACAATAATCGATTATTTTGTTCTTGTTTTTTTGGAACAGATGACGAACCAAATAATCAATTATTTCGATAGGTAATCGATTAACACAGAGAGTTTTAATTTTTTCAAATAGTTGTGTAGTCGATTACAGACAAATGGCAATCGATTAAAACATACCATCTTTGTTTCTGTGTGTAACTGAACTCCTTGTAATCAATTACAAGCTTAAGGTAATCGATTAAAATAGAAAGTATGTGTTTTTGAATTTTACAGAATTGCTTTTAACAAATGCTGGAATTTATTGAATTAAATTGAACTTGAGACATCAAAATCCAGCCTTGTTATCCTTGAGTTGATGTGCCTCTTCATACTTGTCCAAGTTAGCTTGGATGTGATCTTGAAGTGCTTGAATCCTAGCTCTTGTCATTGGTCCTTTAAAGCTCACCAAAGGAAGTGCTTCAAGCTCTCCTTCTAGACCTTTGGCTTGGAAGGACCTCCGTCATACCCTCCTTCTTGAAAAGAACTTGTCCTCAAATTTGCTTCCTCACTTGTACCTACATCATACAAAGAAAGATCACAAATATTGAAAGTATTACTCACACCATACTCACTAGGCAACTCAAGTTTGTAAGCATTGTTGTTGATCCTCTCCAAAATTTTGAAAGGTCCATCTCCTCTTGGTTAGAGCTTGTATTTCCTTTCATGAGGAAATCTATCATTCCTCAAATGAAGCCAAACCAAATCTCCTTCATTAAAAGATTACTTGCTTCTTGTGTTTATTGGCTTGCTTTGCATATTGTTCCATCTTTTTCTCCACATGTGCCTTCACTTGTTCATGTATTTTCTTCACATAAGAAGCTTTAGACAAAGCATCATGATTAATCATAGAAGGAGTGTTAGGTAAAGGCAATAAATCAAGAGGAGTTAAAGGATTAAAGCCATAAACAATTTCAAAAGGAGACAAGAAAGTAGTCTTGTGAACTACTCTATTGTAAGCAAACTCAATGTGAGGTAGACACTCCTCAAATTACCCTTGATGTAGCATCTAAAGAGTTGACCCAAGGTCCTATTCACCACCTCAGTTTGTGTAACGCCTCAACTTACAATTTGTTTTTATTTATTTTTAATGAAAAATTCTTTTCAATTTTCTTAAAAGCACTCAACTGAATATAACAAAATTTTTGCCAATAACTGTTACTTCAAGAAAATTTCATTATTGAGTAATATTTATAATTCTGAAATAACATATAATAAGAGTACAAAAGATTTTTCCTCACTAATTGATATTTATAAATCTGATGTACAATAAAATACAGACTGGTATCAATTCTATTACATAGTACAAACAACTAAAACACTCTGTAACAAAGAAAATTCTCTTCTTGTAGACAGCTAATAGTCTCTCTTTGCTATTCATCTGCTCGCCCGAATAAAATCGAGGTCATAGCAGGTGTCAATCACAGACACAAAGTACAGGATAAGTTTATGATAAACATAATTTAAGCAACAAAATATATTCAATATACAGGTATTTATAACAACATCCTCAAAGATGCATGATTCTCTTAGACTCTTATCATGACGCATGATTCTCTTAAACTTTTTCAATATTTGGTACCAATTGTCAAGATAGCCCCATCCCTATGGCACAGAACTTATCCAACTAGTCAGGGTCTCCCGGTGTTGCACAGGTTCTCACCCGCACTTCATGTGATCATCATGGTGGTGTGATTCCCCACCGCAAGAGTCACCCCCAAGCTCAGACACCTTTTGTCTGAACGCACGGGCTCAGTTCCTGAACCTATCTGACACACCTCCTCTCTGAGGCAACTCTTATATACACATCCACTTTGAGGCAACTCTTATGAGACACATCAATATGTAGTATCAATTGTCAAGATAGTCTCATCTCAGTGGTCCAGAACTTATCCAACCAGTCAGGGTACCCCAGTGTTTCCTAGGTTCTCACTCACACTTCATGTGATGTGATTCTGTACTACAAGAGTCACCCCTTAGCTTAGACTTCTCTTATCTAAACGCACGGACTCAGTTCTTGTAACTATCTGACACACCTCCTCTCTGAGGTAACTCTTATGATACACATGAGATGGTTTCACTTATGCATGACTCATTCATTTTATCAACTTATATGTATTTTCCACATCAATCTACAATCATTGTCTCACATAATTTACTCAGAGGTTCAATATAAATCAAGTACAGAACTCAACTTGTTACTCATGTACAGAAACTCAACATATCATTCATATACAGAAATTCATAGAAACACTCAACAACACATGGAATTTAGAGAAATTCATAGAAACACTCAGCAACACATGAACTTCAAACATTTATTCAAACACAAACAACACTTAAACTATCTTTATCATAAAGCTTCCCTATACATACCCTATAACCTCTTATGAAGCTTGTCTATCTCTTCCTAATGGTACTAGCTTCTACACGTGATCTTCAAGGGAAAGTGGAGTCTCTTTATGCTTTGGAAAGGAAAGGATGAAAATGAAATGAAAGAGATGGGAGAGAGATTCACGTGAAGGTGTAACAGAATGAAGTCTTGAGAATGATTTCCACCTAAGGCCTCCCCCCTCCCCCCCTTTTATATAGAGTTTGGAAAATAATAGAATATTTATAAAAATCTCCTAAGTCATTATGCTTCCATTACAAGTGTCCCTACACTTGTCATGACCTTTACAAGTGTCCCACCACTTGTCATGGTCTTGAAGCTTCTTCCTTCTTTCTTCCAATTGTCCCTCCACTTGGCAAATCATGAAGCTTCTCCATGGCTCTTCATCTTTCACGTGACCATCGAATAAATAGGAGAAGATTTTTCTTTTCTCATGCCATCTTGTACGCATGTCCTTCAAGACATGACACCTTTCTTCCAAATGTCCTCTTACTTGGCATGTTCATGAAGTTTCTCTCTTCTTCTAGCTTATTCATGTGGACAACAAAGAAGAAGGAGAAAATTTACTTTCTTTCATGATACTTTGTATAAATAATTCCCAAAGCATGATGGCTTCTTATCCCTTCATCAATGGTGGCTTACAAGTGACTAGATATTTCATAAGGCTTCATGATTGTATCTTATCATTTTAATTTATGAAGCTTAAGATATTTTTCTATTTATCATGTTTTCATTTTCTTAAATAGAAGAAAATTATGTGATTTTCCTTGTATCCACATGTCACCTTTTATGAAGAAGAAGAATTCAATTTAAAGATAGCTTCACACATGGCATTCATTGGAAGGAAATAAAATTCAATTCGAATTCATCTTCACACATGGCCTTTTATAGGAAGAAGTAAAGTTCAATTTGAACTCTTCTACCTAAAGGATAATATTAAATAATAAAACTCTAGAGTTTTCCAGAAACTGACTTCAATTACAGTATAAATTGCTCACAAGCAGTCTATACAGAGTGCCACACAGACTTTACATACAAGACTGCTCTTACCTTAATTCTGATTGGTCCATACTACTTTTGACCATCAAAATTACTAAACCATTTTATTAAATAAGTCTATATATACTACAATTAAGAGAAATCTGATGCTTGAATTCTTCTGAATAAAGTTTCAAAGTTATTACCTTATAAAATTCATAGAAATTCTATTCTAGGGTTTTCTGTCACAAAGTATTTTGATAATCTACCATGTAAGAGTATTCTGTAATTTCATCAAGTTTTCACAAAACCTCTAAGGGTGTCTTAGACAGTTTTAATCTCAAGGGTATTATGGTAATTTCCAAAATATCCAAGGGTATTTATGTAATTTTTACCTTAAGGGCATTTCTGTAATTTCTGCTTCAAGGGAAGGGTAGTATGGTCATTTCTTTTAAACTATTTTTTGTAATATCTCTAATTAATATTTTGCCCAAATAACTTAAATATAGATCAATCAAGTCTCACATAACCTAACACTCATATCAAATAGTTGTGCAAGAAACATTTTGACCATATATTTGCAATTATTGAAATTTTAGGGTATTACAGTTTGACCATCCGTTTGTGGGTGACAAATTGATGAAAACAAGAGTTTTGTACCAAGTTTACCCCCACAATGTTTTCCAAAAATGGCTAAGGAACTTTGTGTATCTATCACCCACAATGCTTTTTGGCAATCCATGTAGTCTTACCACTTCTTTGAAGAAAAGATTAACTACTTCACAAGCATCATCACTCTTGTAACAAGGAATGAAGTGTGCCATCTTTGAGAACCTATCAACAACAACAAAAATAGAATTCTTTCGCCTCTTGGATCTTGGAAGACTAAGCACAAAATCCATAGAAATATCAATCCAAGGGGAGTTAGGAATAGGCAAAGGTGTATACAAACCATTAGACATTAATCTAGATTTAGCTTTATGACAAACAATGCATTAAGAAACAAGCTTATGCACATCATGCCTCATTATTGTCCAAAAGAAATGTTCATGTAAAATAGCCAAAGTTTTATCCACACCAAAGTGCCCCATTAAATTATTCTCATGTGCTTCCCTAATGAAAAGTTCTCTCAAAGAGCTTTTAGGAACACATAGCTTCTTTTTCTTGAACAAGAAACCATAATGTCTAAAATATCCTTGATGAGCCCCTTTTTCCATAATGCAAAAATACTAGAGAAGTCATGATCATTTGCATACAATTCCTTTATGTTATTAAAACCAAGCAACTTAGTTTCAAGCATAGAAATCAAACAATGCCTCCTTGATAAGGCATCCGCCACCATATTCAACATTCCTTGCTTGTGTTTAATGACATAAGGAAATTGCTCAATAAACTCAACCCAGTTAGCATATCTCTTGTTGAGTTTGCCTTGACTTTTCAAATATTTAAGAGATTCATGATCACTATGTATCACAAATTCCTTAGGTAAAAGATAATGTTGCCAAATTTGCAAGACTCTAACAAGTGCATACAACTCTTTATCATAAGTGGAATAGTTCAAACATGCACCCTTCAATTTTTCACTAAAATAAGCAATAGAATGTTTATCTTGAATTAAACCACCCCTCCCCCAATGCCCACATTAGATGCATCACATTCCAATTCAAAGGAAGCATTAAAGTTAGGCAATGCACGAATAGGTGCATAAGATAACTTATCCTTCAATGTTTGGAAAGCAATTTCATGTTCTTGCTTCCAAGAAAAGCTAACGGTTGTCTTCATCAATTCATTCAAAGGAGAAGCAATGGTATTAAAATCCTTCACAAATATCCTATAAAAGCTAGCTAAACCATGAAAGCTTCTCACATCCTTCACTCCTTTTGGAGTTGGCCACTCCATGATGGCTTTCACTTTCTCTTGATCCACTTGGACTCCTTGAGCACCTACTACAAAACCTAGAAACACTACTTGTGAAGTACAAAAATAACATTTATCAATTGCTCCATACAATGTTTCCTTTCTTAGAACCTCCAAGACACTTTTTATATGCATCAAATGATCATTTAATTTGGCACTATAAACAAGAATGTCATCAAAGTACACTACCAATTCTGAATCCTCTTCCATGAAGTGTTGTTTGCAAAGTCCCTATGAACAAGGAAATTGGGGTGGAAGAAACCCAATTCAGATATCAAACTCTTGATTCAAAAGATGCTAATTGCTGTATAAGATAGAAATGAAATGAAGATAGAATGTATGGTAGAAATGAAAAAGGACAAAACCAAAATACAATTCCTTATGTGTTGTGTGTTGTTTTCTTGTCAGAATTCGAGTTTCACCTAGTTAATCTACATAATATAAGTTTGTACTGAAGGATTATGCAGATTACTAAAATGAAACTCTAATGCTGAATGAAAAACAGTACAATATGCACACAAGAAACATATTGGTTTTGTTAATGAAAAATGTCAAAATGAGAATGTCACAAATATAATATTACCTTTTGTCACTTTTATAAAAAAAAAAATAAGTGATAGTATGAAATATACCAACACTTATTTCTTATAAAAAGAACTGGAGGTAGTAATTTTTCTGAGTTGGATCTATTACCTGCAATGATTTTAGCCGAGTAGAAAGGTCGTACAAAGTCTCTTTGTAATTGGGGCTGCGTGAGTCTAAAACCTCAATGGGTTTAATAATTTCTTTTATGCCATTCATGATTGGTAGGTCCCTAGCATGTTCTTCCTTTGAAGCTTTAGATAGCCCTGCACTCAACCTCAAAATCAAACAACTTTAAACACAAGTAAACTACTTTTCGAAACGTCTAAAATGTATGCTACAAGCCTACAACTGCCAAATCCTCCCCTTTAACAATGATTATTTTCCATCTCTGCTATTAAACAATAACTAAAAATATCTAATTTAACATGAACTGCTAGAAGATCTGATGGTTCAACGAAATCTAGAGAAAACAAAAGGACGTGATGTACCAACTCAAATTATCTCATGAAATAAAATCTTATATTCCTAATGTGATATATGCCTTGTATCTAAAGCTATGATATTAGTGGTGTTTTTTTAGATATGTAACTGGAGGTGGTTATTAGCTTTCCTATATAAGGGACCATATCACCTCTTCTTATGTACACACTCTATTCCATTAATCAGTATTGAAAACTGTTGCCCGTGGATGTAGCTCTGTTTTGGAGTGAACCACGTAAATCTTTTTTCCCTCTTTCTCTCTTTCTCTCTTTCTCTCTGTTTGCTGTCTCCTGCATTTTCCCTCTGTTTTTGTTAGCTTTCGGTTCTTCTGCATTACGGTGGCTTCTTGGCATAATCATAACAACTGGTATCTAGAGCTTCGGTTGCAATCCAAGAAAGGATTATGTCACCTCAATCTGCTACCTTCTGGAGGTACTATCCTTTAGTGCTTTTGTTCATTCTGATTTTCCGCTGTAAGATTGTGCAAGAAACCATCAAGAACTATGGCTACTTCTCTGAGAATCGAGAAATTCAATGGCAAGAACAGCTTCAATCTTTGGCGCATTAAAATGCGTGCTCTGCTGAAAGAACAAGGAGTCTGGGCACCTCTGATATCTGCCTCTGTGAAGAATGAATCTTCTTCAGCTCTGAAAGAGGAACTCACCAACGAGATGAAAAGAAGCTTTGCTGAACAAAAGGAGAAAGCTCATTCATTGATTCTGTTATCCCTATCAGATGATGTCTTGTATGAAGTTGCAGACCAAGAAACAGCAAGCGGTTTATGGTTAAAGCTTGAAAGATTTTACGTGACAAGATCAATCTGCAACAAGCTGCTTCTGAAACGCCGGTTATTCAGTCTCCAAATGAAAGAAGGTACACCTCTAAAAGAACATTTGGATGAACTGAATTTAATATTAATGGAACTAAGAGACATAGAAGTAAAAATTGAGGATGAAGGTGCTGCAATGATTCTGTTAGCTTCTCTACCACCCTCATATGAGAGTTTTGTTAATTCTCTGAGTATTGGCAAAGATTGTATAATTATGGAGGAGGTTAAATCCAGCCTGCACTCAAAGGAATTGAGAAGCAAGGCATCTGGAAACAGTGAAGACAACAGTGTTGTGGGTCTTATTGTTTCAAATTCATTCAAGAATGGGAAGAAGAAGAAGGATAAATGGAAGAAAAGGGGCAAGATTGATCCAAAGGACATCTACAACTATTGCAAAGAACCTAGACATTGGAAGAAGGACTGCCCGAAGAAAAGGAATCAAAGGCCAACTGTTGCAGCTGTTCAGGAAAGCTACAATATGAAAGTGATCTTGTACTTTCCATTAATGATCACCCTCTAAAATCTGGTGAACATTGGCTCTTGGATTCTGCTTGCACATTTCACATTTGCCTGAACAGAAACTGGTTTCATACATATGAAGATGTGGATAAAGGAAAGGTATTCATGGGAAATGATATGCCCTGTACTATTGCTGGAATTGGAACCATCAGAATAAAAATGCATGATGGAGTTGTAAGAACACTTACTGATGTTAGACATGTCCCCGAATTAAGCAAGAATTTGATTTCTATGGGAACCTTGGACTCTAAGGGTTTCAAATAGGATGTTGAAGATGGTATCATGCATATCAAAAGGGGTTCCACCACTGTTATGAAAGGAACCAGGAAAGGAACTCTGTACTTGCTTCAAGGATCAACTGTTAAAGATTCAGATGGTTTATCTCTGGTATCTGAATCAGCTAGACTAGAACCTGATCAAGCATGCCTGTGGCATATGCGGCTAGGGCATATGAGTGAGAATGGGATGCTAATCCTAAGAAAAGAAGGTCTGCTGGGAAACAAGGAGCTACAGAAACTCAGGTTCTGTGAGCACTGTGTATTTGGAAAACAACATAGGGTAAAATTTACAAAAGCACAACACAAAACCAAGGCAATATTGGATTATGTACATGCAGATTGTTGGGGACCTTCACAGGTGTAAAACAAAGGAACACTTCAAAACAACCAAGAGGGAGGGAGAATTGGTTGAACCTTGGTCAATTAAAAATTTAAATCAGAGTTACCCACGGATCTTTATCACATTAAAAACTTCTTTTGATACAAGAAATCAATATTCAATCAAACTCCCCTTTTCAATGAATGCATAAAACAGAGTATTTCAAACTGTGCTTTGAATATGATTCACAAACAAAGTAATAAGTATTCAATACTGAGAAAATCAAAGAACACACAAATTTTATACTGGTTCACCTCAAACTCTATGAGGCTACATCCAGTTCTTCCACTCAAAACTAGAGAGGAGTTCCACTATTGCAAAATATCCTTTACAAGCAAAATTACAAGTCTCTCTTTGTCAACCCTAGACAAAGTTCAGCAATCTAAAACACTATTAGATTCTTAGAGACACCCCTTTCAACCT
>PYAF01003880.1:1181-16314 GCA_007407185.1 Glycine tomentella
TGACATGGCAGAGCCAATCTGCCCATCTTATGCATATGGCGCGACTCGCGCCAAACGCCACGCGGTTAGCGCCATAGGCCAGAACCAATTTCTCCTCTCTTCCTCAAGCCTTTCTCTAATTACCCTTAAACATATTGATTATCTTTAATCATGAGCTTAATCTAAGCTTAATTACATGATTAAAATTCAAGGTATTACACCCCCTAACCTAAACATGTGATGTCCAGGTTGTTACTGTTGAAATGTCCATAGAGGACATATTCATTCTGTAGATTAGGTCAGACATGTTAGGCAAATGAAGCGTCAAGGTTGAACCTTCTGCCATTATCTAACTGTTGGAGTGAACATTGAAAGCATGCTTTATGATTTGTTAAATGCTGCAAGCATCTGCCGCCCACGCGCCATACTCATGCATATGTGCCACTCAAGGAGTGGATACGTAAAGACGTGCAGTAGTGGGTGAGTTGCATCAGGTCATGGCACGAATTTCAAGGGAGTCGTTTCAAGTTTTGCGCGCAACTGTACAGTAGTCACACCTCCATTTAAATAGACGGGACATTTGGAATTTTTCTCTCACCGCCATTCTTGCTTCCTTGCTTTTCGGAACCCTCTTTGCTTCCTTGACCTTCTTCTTGCTCAAACCTTCCTTTCGTTTAAGGTATTCACCTTCTGTTTGTGACAATGTCTGAATCCCCAATTTTTGATTCTGCTCTGGGTTTGGGAGGCAGCGATTCAGGGGGCTCGATAGAGTAGCCCTAATGTGCGATGTGATCTCTGTTGGTGATTCCTCAAAGGAGGAAACCCACCATGGAGTGTCTAATGATGAGTCTTCCTCTTCAGGGAGGAAGACGAGGTCTCGTCGGGCTGGTGAGGGCACTTCTCGTCCTCGTTAGCAGGCAAAACCTTTCGTCGCCCCTAGGGCAGGCGAGCTTTTGCCACTTACCACCCTTTCCCATTCGTCTGCCTCTGGAAGGACAAGGCAAAGTGGTACTAGGAGTATGAGGGCCTCTCCTCGTGTGCGTCACAATCGTAGTGTTGGGTCGCCAACTCCTGCTCCGACTGTGTCTGGCTACGAGTGGGTGAGAGAAGACGTTTTGAAGTATAGGTCCTTTCTCACTTCACCCACATATGTCAATGCCATGTGCCATCAACTTCAGTTGACGGCACCTAGAGATTCCTGTAAGCTCATTGTCGAAGCTTGATGAGTTCCCCTTCATGAGGGCAGTGTTGGGCGCTTCACCCTTCTACTTCATATATCGATGCCTCTTTGAGGTGTTGGATCTTCTCCTTCCCTTCTTACCTTTTCAATGTGCCCTTCTGGATTTCTTGAATGTGGCACTTTCCCAATTTCACCCCAATAGTTGGGCAGTGGTGAGGGTGTTTGAGATTCTGTGTTCTTTTTTGAACATTTGTCCGAGTGTTAAAGTCTTTTATTTTTCTTCCAGACTAAGTTGTTTGGAAAGGTTGGTTGAGTCTCTTCCACAGTGTTTCCAAGAAACTGTTCGAGTTTGACACCGATGTCTTCCGTCGCTTCAAGGATAATTTCTTCAATGTCCGCGAGAGTGGTGTCATGGTAGATGGACTGCCATTGATGCTTAACCAGGATGGGGAGTCTCGCTTCCCATTCTATTGGCAATCTGACCCCACCAAGTTCAAGTCATTTGATGAGGACCTACTTGAAAATACAATAAACACACTTCAAATAACCAACGGGGGTGAATTGGTTAAAATAGTCTTTTAAAAACTTTCTTTAAAATAACTTGCGAAATTAAAACTTGGATCATATCACTCAATCACCCTTAATCAAAATCAGAAGTTTTCTTTCAATCAAGATCCTTCGAATGCATGTAATGTCTAAAATACTTCTTGTTGATTATATATTGATCACCCAAATAAAAGTAATGAAAGATATTCAGAATAGAAAACAAGACACGTCAATTTATACTGGTTCACCTCACTAACATGGAGGCTACATCCAGTGTCTTCCAACCAATGCTAGGTTAGAGTTTTCACTAAATCAAAAGTATTCTTTTACAAGCAATTACAAGTGAAACCCTAGATAAAGAAACTGAATTCTAAAACACTATTAGAAAATAAATCACAAAGATCCTGAGAACCCTACTCAGATCTTTATCCCTAGAGAACACTACTTTAGAAAGCTTGAAAGAAACTATGTGATTTTCACAACAGAAATACGTAAACACAAAAATCTAGAAGCAAGATTCAGAGAGACACAACTTGTGATCCTTAATGGATGGATGATGAATGAATGAATAAATGAACGAAGTTACCAATCAATCCAGGTTGTATGAATGTCAATGCACAGAATCAACTCTCTCGAAATCTCTTTTTCTCACAAACACATCATTACAAAATCCAATAACCTTTTGATCTCACACAAGATATGGTTTACTCATAAAATCAATTTCTTGGACGTTTGAGAGCTTAGAAAACTTTGGGTCAATCGTTAATTCAAAGAGTAGTTCGATAATAAAAAAACATACTCATAGAGCTTTAAATAGAAAACTGATTTAACAGAATGTAATCGATTAATCCGTTAAGGTAATCGATTATTTTAACATATGTAATCGATTAATCCACAAGATAATCGATTAATTTGTTCTTGGCTTTCTGGAAAATCTTTCACGAACAAGATAATTGATTAATACGCAATGTAATCGATTAAAGTAGTCAATGATATGTGAAAGAAGCTTTGATAATCGATTATAATAGATTGGTAATCGATTAAATTAGACAAGCTCATATGAGAATTAAGCCTTTGTAATCGATTACATAACAATGGTAATCGATTAAAGCAGCCAGACTATTTTCCAAATAAATCTTGGTAATCGATTACAGATGACTGGTAATCGATTAAAGCAGACATGTTTGATTCGTAAAATACACTTGTAATCGATTACAGAAGAGAGGTAATCGATTAAAGTGTTCTTCATGACTTTTTCATAAATAAACACAAGCATGCAATCGATTACATAATAATGGTAATCGATTAAAGCAGTGCACCATCTGATTTTTCCAAAACCATAAGCCATTAGATTTTCTTCACAAATGCAAACATACAATCCTATTTACTATATACGAATGCATGTAATATTGATTATGCAAATGTAATGCAAGGATCACTAGGCAATGTACTTGAACCACTAAGACAAATTACAAATGCCTTCAATTTGATTAGACATGTAAAAAGCTAAAACTTCAAACCAAATACTTCAGCCTTGCTTTGATAAACTTGCAGCTTTAACTCCTAGCTCCCCTTGTATCTAACACTACTGACCCTGGTGGAGAGATCGGACAAGGTGATCCTGGAGCTATTGCCGGCTTCTTTGGATGAACGTGTTGTTCTTTCATTTCCATCAGCTAATGACCCTTCTGCTGCTTTGGCCGGTAGATCCCTCTACCTTATTTCTCCTTTATCTTCTTCGTTTTATTGCTTGTGTATGTAACTGGCTTGACAATAATGATTTTTGTTATGTACTTTGCAGGTATCATGGGTAACTTCCAATGGAGGCCGTTAATGATGAAGGTGGGTGGTGATGTTGTGCCCTCATCCCCTGTTCCCTCTCTAGTCGAAGAAAAAGGTCGACCGTTGTCGAGGTTGGCCCTGCTGAAATTGATGTTGCTTTCCCCAGCACCTCCTCATCAGCATTGGCTAAGAGGAAGAGGGATGACGGTGCTGGGACGTCTGGCCACAAGAAGTCTCGGTCCCCTCATATCTTGCATGCGATGAGGGAAGCTGCGGGTCTTCTTCCTTGTGTGTGACCTCTCCTCCCCCTATTCGGGCACCAACACCAGCGATGGCCCCAACTGTCGCATCCCCTGCTCCACCGCCTGCTACTCCTTCCCCAATTATGCCTTGTGCTACTCCTGCCTTGGTTCTGCCTTCTGCTGCTGCTCCTACTCCTCTTGTTGCCGCTATACCTGCTTCTTCACCTCCTCCTCCTTTTGTTGTGCCGATGTCTTCATCTCGCCCTGTCACCTCCCTTGAATTTGTGCATGTTTCAAGGGAGTTTCACTCGTTATGGAGTGTAGGCACGTGCTTGAATAGAGAACCCCGACCCCTTTTGATAAGAATTTAATAAAGTCTGTAGGGGTGCAGCGCTCCATGGACTCCGCCAACCTGTTTCTGCAAAGGATTTTGGCGATCTTAGAAGAAAATGGTCAGCTCCACCAAGAGGTTGTAAACAAAGCGGCATCCTTGGAGAAAGAGCTAGACAAACTAAAGTCTTTTGTTCGCAATGTTTGGAGGGTGGAACACTCCAAGCTAAATAGTATCGTGGTGGCCATTGCTGAGATGGTCAGGTATAACCATCAGCTATCTGCCAAGGATGGTGGCGCTTTGGCCAAGTTGCTACTTACCCAGGTTGATGGTGATGAGTTGGTCAGCTAGGGTAAAGCTTTGTTAAAGGAGAAAATGGACCTGATTGTCAAAGCTGACAAGGTCGCTGCTGAGAAGGAGAAGTTAGCCAAGAGGGTGGCCGAGTTAAAAAAGAAGCTGAAGGAGTTCAAGCTTGGACTTGCTACAGAGATGGCGGTTAGCAAAGAACTTGATGAAGAGCTGGCCGTCTACAAAAGGGAGGTATCGAAAGCTTAAAGTCCATGAGGCGAACAATCGGTAGCGAGATACAGATCCGGAGAGATCTGGGTCTTCTATCTCAACATTTGGTTGTTTAACCTCACAGCATGAGAATGGTTTCCTCAAAGCTGTTCGACAGGCTGGCCTCTTTGCAAAGGACCTTGACTTGGGTCTAATTGACCCTTTCAAGGATGTAAATGGTAGAGTCTTGGTCAATGAGTGTAACATCCTAAAAATATATTGAGTTGTATTTATGATTAAATTATGGAAGCGTAATGATAGTTGGATACAAGAAGAATAGGATAAAATTTATTTGATCATAAGCTGCCCAAAACTGTTCATTTCTGCGGCCCAAATTGAGAACTTTATTCCTCTCTCAATTATTATCAAAATTAGGTGTATTATATATGGAATTAAATATCTAGATGTCTCCTACAACATATAAAAATTTCAGATAAATATAGTTTGTGTACTACTTTCAGTAACTAAAACATTACGATATGTCAGTGTGGAAATTTTCAGCTTGCTAACAGTTTTGGAGTCTAGATTAAAAATGTTATAGCTAGTGTTTTATAACTCCAAACAAGGCATGTGATACCTTGTTAGAAATCTTAGGAAGTATAGTTTAACATACTAAAATATTAGGATTTATGGGCTAGTATATTGGTTCAAAATAAACAAAGAACGAACCTATCTAGTTAAGTGTTTCTAGCCTTTTGGACATTTTGGATTGGGCACAACTTGTAACTCTTGGAATTTTGGCCCAAGGACTAAAATGTTCAGCCCAAATATGAAAAAATCAGATGTTTCTTCAGTCCAAGACCTATCCACGTGCATAGAATCCCTCAATAAGATAAAGAATGCACTAAAACAATAAGCCAAAGGAAAAGATTGAAAATATAGGCTGCTGTAAAAAAAAAATTGGCTGAAGTGAAAAAATTTAATTAAGTCTTTGTGTGCATGTGGAACAACTTAAACCAAGCATTTGCCTTCCCTAGCTCAGTCATTTCCATGTGGGAGAGGCCAGCTGCCCCTAAGATCATGATTAAAAGAATCATGACCAAAAGAATCAAGTCAAGATAAGGCTTAAGGTTAAATATCTCCTAATGAAATGATTACCTAGTTAAAACCTAACTAAAATAACTTCTAAAATAAGTTTTAATCCAACTAAAACCCTTAAATCTGAACCAATTAAAGTAGAATAAATAGCTTGGATGCTCCCTAAATTTGTGCACATAAATTTTCAGCACAAAACCTATCACACCTACTACTTGCTCATTGCACCCATTTTTCACTTTCTACCTTCCTTGCTTGCTTT
The DNA here is from genome assembly GCA_007407185.1 of Glycine tomentella. Classification (NCBI taxonomy): domain Eukaryota; kingdom Viridiplantae; phylum Streptophyta; class Magnoliopsida; order Fabales; family Fabaceae; genus Glycine; species Glycine tomentella. Next base: position 7,097 of record PYAF01003880.1, read on the forward strand.
GATCATGCCTTCTTTCTACCACTTATCCATCAGCCAATTTCTTCTTTCAAGACCTCATTTCTTAGAGGATTTTCCCAAGGAAGATAGCCCTTACTCCATTCCATTTCAAAAATCAAACTCACTTGAGGTAGGCTAGGCTTTAATATCTAGTTAAGAATTGATTTAGATTAACCTATATGTTTAAATGTACAGATTTATGATTATTTTAGGCTGGAATTTCATGTTATTAGAAGGTATTTTATGAGGTGAAAAGGTTGATTTAAACCATAGGATAGGTGATGATTTATAGGCTGAAATATTAATGATCTTTGGAAATATATATAGTGATCTTTGGAAGTGATTTTGATGATATTTTGACTATTTGTTTATATTTTTATTATGGGACTGTTTTGTATTAATTTTTAGAAGTAGAGGTTGAATGGTATGTAGACAAATGGTTCAAATGCTTGAGTAATTAAATTTTGAGGATAAAGTAGTAAGGAGGTAGGTGCAAGGACAATTAAGATGCATGCTAAGATTTAATCTTTTCTTGTGAATGTTTAAAGGAATTAGAAATTATCTGAAAAATATATTGTGGTTATTAGTTAGATTACTAACATGATTTTTCTGTAGCTTGAGGATATCCAATTGACATGTTAAGTTGGTATAATTTTGCTTGAATAAGATATGGTAGTTTAACCATACTTTTGGATACATATGATGTTGTGATATAAAATTTTTCCATGAGGTTGTGTGTATTTACTCATGAATTTTATTATTGATGGATTTGATGTGATGATATGTTGATTCATGTTTCCGAGTCCAGTACGAGATTTGGGAAACAAAATCTGATACTACATCCAGTACGAGATGTAGGGACCAGGTGCAAATACATGGAATAAATCATGTATGTTTGTAAGACAACCGCAACTTCTACTTCTAGTACGAGGTGTAGCTACATACAGTACAATATGTAGAGGTCATATGCACCCTGGGAAAAATTCATTTCATGCATACATGTAGTTTGCATAATTATTTATTGTGTGGATTCATTTGAATATATTGTTAAGTTACTAACGTATTAACGTGTTTGGTGGTTTAGTTTTGCCTACTAAGAAATTTTATTTCTCACTAGATTTGTTTCATTTTTTTAGATGGCAACAGTGGTCAATTTCCTTGATGCCCTGGATTAGTGGTGGTGTAGGAATGAAGATATGAACTAGACTAGTGTATGGAAAATCCTGTACTTATTTAATATTGACTTTTGTAACAAGGAATGTGGCTACGTATAATATATATTAGTTTAACAACTTCTATAATTTATACGTTTAAGAAATATTACTAATATACGCTTATTAAAATTAAACCCTAATAAAATATAACATCTAGAATAATTTTAGGTCATTACAATTAGGAGGAGATCGGCTCTGCTGAAGAAAGTGTTGGTGATGGGGCCAATGTGTAGGCTACCATGTTTTGTACTTTTTTGCTTTATTTTGTTTTAACTTTTGGTCGGGGAGGCCATGTAAAGTGTTAACAAATTAATGAAAATGTTCCTCTTTCTTCAATTTCTTCAATCTTCTATGTCTTTGCATACTGTCTTTTATTTATGAATGTTTGTATTGATGAATATAGGCCGCTTGAGTTGCGTCCTTCCATCGTAAAAATTGAGACCCTTTTGTTGAATGATGCCTCATTTTGCTTGTTGTTCAAAAACTCTGCTTACTGAGAATTAGAATAGCTGAATTACCAAGCACATAACTTGGGTTTAGAGTGTCAAGAGTGATTCTTGAGCTAAAGTTGGATTCCTGTTTTCACAAATGACTAAGTATATAGCATTGCTTGTTGAGGCTTCAAATGACCATGTGTACCAAGAGCATGTCTTGGGTTTAAAACTTCAAGGGTGGACCTTGGACACTTATGTTGGACTTCTGCTTTTGGAAATGGCTAAGTCTATAACCTTGCTTGTCGAGGTTCCAAGTAGATGATTGCGCCAAGAGCGTTTTCTTGGGTTTAAAACGTCAAGGGTGGACCTTGGACACCTATTTCTAGAAAACAAATAATTTTGTTGTCCAGCATGTCAGGGTTCCATGGATGCGAAGTACCAAGAGAGTTTTGTTGGATTTAATAGGCCATAGGTAGACCCTAGACTTTGTATACCAAGGGAGGACCTTGGATTTTGTGTTCCTGAGAACTTATATTCCTGCAAAAAAAAATGAAATGTAGGAATAATAACATATGTCGAGGGTGGACATAGTTGTACCTTGTGTTTGTCGAGTTTGGTACCAGAGGAGTTGTCCATGCTGGGTTTTGTCGAAGTTCACCAAGGGTTGAACTTGGGTTTTGCGAACTGTTGCAGATCGACAATTGACGAGTCCGTCGTCAACTTCAAACTTGGGTTTATGAACCTTGACGGTATATCAGAGTTTGGGTTTATGAACCTGTGAGTTACCAAGAGCTAGTCTTGGGTTTTGTAAAGTGCCAAGAAATGCTCTTGGGCTTTTGTTGAAGGTCCACCTAAGGAAGCCCTAGGGTTTATGAACCTGAGTGCCAAGAAATGCTCTTAGGCTTTGTAAGGTGCCAAGAAATGTTCTTGGGCTTTGTAAGGAGCCAAGAAATGCTCTTGGGCTTTTGTTGAAGGTCCACTTAGAGAAGCCCTAGGGTTTACGAACCTGTAACCGACCAAGGGGCTACCTTGGATTTTGCTAGAGGTCCACCTAGGGAAGCCCTAGGGTTTTGCGAACCTTTGGAGAGTACTAGGAGCTAGTCCTGGGTTTTGTTAAGGTTCACTGAGTAAATGGATATTAAGAACCTGTAATCGACCAAACAACTGCCTTGAATTTTACGAACCTTTTGGATATTACCAGGACGTGTCTACCTTGGATTTTTGTAAGGCTCACCAAGGGTTGACCTTGGATATTAAGAACCTGTGAATGGTACCAGGACATGGTCCTGTGTTTTTGTCGAGGCTAGACTTGAGAGAGTAGTCAGGCACTAGTTCTTGAACTTAATTATGTTCCTACAAGGTTGACACAAGTAAATGTCGAAAAAGAAATATGTTTTATTAATGTAGCTATTAAAGTACATATTCCTTTTGTTATTCTTTGGATGGATTTGTTAAAACCTCTCAAGCCAAAACCTTGCTCTTTTATGGGATAAAAAACTTGAGTAGGAAAAAGAGTACGCCAACCGGCCTTCAATTCCTCAATTGTAATAGAACCTCAAGGGGGTAGCATTCCAAGTTCTTGGAATGTCTTTACCACTTAGTTCCTACAATTTGTAGGCGTCGTTGTCCAGGTTGGTGACAATTCTAAACGGGCCTTCCCAGTTAGGTCCAAGCTTGCCGGCACGGGGATCTTTTCTGGCTTCACCCTGGACACGCCAGACTAAGTCGTCTTGCTGAAAGGTTCATGGTTGAACCTTAGTGTTGTATCTTCTTGTCATTCGGAGCTTGACAGCTTCTTATCTGATTTTGGCCATGTCTTGAGTTTCTTCTACGATTTCTAATTTAACCCTCATGTTTTCTTTATTGTGTTGTTCTTAAAACAACAACCTTTTTGCTGATGGTTCCCCAAGCTCGACAGGAATCTTGGCGTTAATGCCATAAGTGAGTCGAAAGGGAGTTTCATGAGTAGTTGATTGTGGTGAGCAATGGTAAGACCACAATATGCTGGGAGTTCTTCCTTCCATAGGCCTTTGGACTTGTCAAGTCTGGTCCGTAAAGCTCAAAGGATAACTGGTTGGCCACTTCTACTTGACCATTTGTCTGAGGATGTTCAACGGAGGTAACCAGGTGTTTGATACATAGTCATTTGAGAAAATCCTCATAGGTTTGTGCCTTGAACTACGTGTCATTGTCAGTAACAATAGCATAGGGTAGACCATATCTGCATATGAGATGTTTCCAGGTATAAAGATTTTGACTCCGCTGGTAGTTATCTCCCGTAATGGCTTTGCTTCAATCCACTTGGTGAAGTAGTCAATAGCCACTAGTAAGAAATTGACCATTCCTGGAGCTTTTGGAAGTGTTCCCAAGATGTCCATTCCCCACATTGCGAAGGGCCATGAAAAAGTCATGGTGTGCTAGTTGTCAGGGGGAGTCCGTGGAATGTCCGCAAATTCTTGACACTTTTTGCACCTTTGGGTAAACTCGAAGGCATCGGTCCTGAGTGCCAGCTAGTAGTATCTTGCATGTACTACCTTGGTGGCGAGGGAACATCCCCTGTATGGAGACCGCAAATCCTTTCATGGAGCTCTCTCAGGACGTAGTTCATCTGTTGGTTGTCCAGGCACTTAAGCAGAGGTATTGTCAACCCTCTTTTGATGAGTTCGCCATCAAGGATGACGTAGTATTTGGCTTTCCTCTTCAAACATTGGGCATCGTTTTCATCTGTCGGCAGTGTCCCCTTAATGAAAAAGTTTCTATAAGGGATCATCCAGTTAGGTTCTTCCTCTTCGTTTGCCATTACCTCTTGGGTGTCAATGGTGGGATTTTGGAGTGTTTCCTGGATGATGGTTTTGAGGTACCCGATCTTCTTAGTACTAGCCAGCTTGGAAAGCAGGCTGTCCCAGGTGTTACTCTCTTGCAGTATATGGTACATCTCAAAACACTCAAAGCTGTCAATAAGTGTGTTGACCAGATGAAAATATTAGAGGAGTATGGCTTCTTTAGTCTGGAACTTGTTAGCGACCTGTCCCTGGACGAGTTGCGAGTTGGAATAGCACCTTAGACATTTAGCCCTGACTTCTTTTGAGAGCTTAAGTCTTGCTATGAGTGCCTCGTACTCGGCTTAATTGTTGGAGGCTTTGAAATTAAGCTTGAGGGCTTGTTCTAGCAAGATGTTGCCAGGACCCTCAAGAATAATTCCTGCTCCGCTTCCCTACACGTTGGATGCTTCGTCCACATAGAGGTTCCACCAGTCTGAGGTGGATTTTTCGTCTCCCACAAATTCTGCTAGGAATTCTACCATGAACTATTTCTTAATGGGATTGTGGGGTTTGTACCGTAGGTCGAACTCTGACAATTCAACCGACCATGCCACCATCGTGCCTGCCAATTTAGGTTTCCATAGTACCTACTTGATAGGAAAGTTAGTTTTCATTATTACCTGGTGACTTTAGAAGTAAGGCCGAAGGCATCTAGAGGAGGTGACAAGTGTCAAGGCTATCTTTTCTATCATTTGATAACGTTTCTCGGCGTCATGTAGCATTCGGCTGGTGAAATAGATAAGGAGTTGATGTTTTCCTTCTTCTTGGACAAGTGCTGAGCAGACAGCCTCGTCCGCGAGTGAAAGATGCAGAAGCAAAGGTGCCTCTGGTCTAGGTCGACTCAAAACAGGTGGTGTGGCAATCTTCTTCTTGAATGCTTCAAAGGCCTGTTCACAGGTTTCACCCCAGAGGAAAGGTTCAGTCTTGTTAAGCAACTGAGATAAAGCCGCTAGTCTTCCCTTCAGTTTTTGAACTTCATTGACGTTAGTTGGGCTATGCATCTGTAAAATGGCCGAGCATTTATCCAGGTTGGCTTCAATTCACTAGTTTGTGATCATAAAACCAAGGAACTTATCACCACCCACTCCGAATGTGCACTTTTCGGGGTTGAGACGCAGGTCATACTTCTATACTTCTTCAAATACCTCTTATAGATCCGCTACGTGTTGGACTACACTCTGAGACTTGACAACTATGTCATCAACATAGACCTCAACGTTGCGTCTGATCTATTTTCTGAAGACACGGTCCATAAGCCACTAGTATGTGGCCTCTGCATTTTTGAGGCCGAATGGCATGACTTTGTAGCAATAATTGGTGTCCTCAGTAATGAACGCTGTCTTTTCTTCATCTTGGGTGTGCATCCAGATTTGATTGTATCCGGAGTATGCATCCAGAAAACTCAGGATTTGGAAACCGGAAGCACCATCGACCAGTATGTTAATGTTGGGCAAAGAGTATGCATCCTTTAGGCATGCCTTGTTAAGATCGATGAAATTTTTACACATATGCCACTTGCCACTGGCCTTTTTAACCATGACAACTTTGGCGAGCCAAGTAGAGTACCTAACCTCTCTGATAAAATTGGTTTTAAGCAATTTGTCAACCTCTTCCTTTACTGCCTTGCGTCTTTCTTCTCCCATATTTTGTTTCTTCTGAGCTATTAGTTTGGCTTGTGGACATATTGCCAGCTTGTGGCATATGACATTAGGATCAATGCCTGGCATGTCGGACGGTTGCCAAGCGAACAGATCCACATTTTTACGGAGTATGTCGGTTATGCAACGATGCTCATGACCAGTAAGGTCCTTACTGAGCTGCGTACATTGCCTGGGTTTTGGTCTTAGCTATAGTTTGATGAGTTCCTCAATTAGTTTTGGTCCTTTGTCGACGTTGTCATCACACGGATCCACATGGAAGGTGTCATGATGTTGAGCTGTATAGGCAGTCTGGGTGTAGAGGGTGGACCCTTTGTCTATGCTCATAACCTGACTGGTACCCCCTGAAGTGGGATGATATCTACCTGGTTCCTTGCTGGGAGGACATGATGCCACTTTCAAGCTTTCTACGTAAAATTGTCGGGCTTGCTTCTAGTCTGCTCTAACAATGACAATCTCCCCTGTCATAGTGGGAACTTCATTTTTAAATGAGGCGTGGAGACTATGGCCCCAAGTTCATTCAAAGTTTTTCTGCCGGTCAAGGCAAGATATGCAGTGTCGGCCTCTACGATCAAGTATCTGAGGATGAAACTCCTAGAAACTTTACCCAGACTGAAAGTGGTCATGAGGTCTATGTACCTCAGGTATCTACCCTCTCTCATGCGAAGCCTAGGAGGGGTCCAGGGTGAAGTTGAATCATGCTTGGCGACATCTCCAGCTTCTGAAAAGTCCTCAAGTATAAAATGTCTACAGGGCTACCTTGATCAATGAGGACCTTTGACACTTTAAATTTGGCGATTATGAGGAAAACCACTATCGGGTCATCATGGGTGACAGGATTAATCCCCTAAAAAGTAGCGTCTGTGAAATTAATAGGAGGGAGGCTTCATAGCGGGAGAGCATCAACATAATTTATATCAATGTCTCGTATGGCATGTATGTGTCTCTTTCGAGACTAGCTGGATTGACCTCTGTAAGAGAATTCGCCCGCAATGGTGTTGATTTCACCTCGGATGTGCTGGGCAGGTTCGTTCTCCTGTTGGTGAGGAGGTTGACGCTCCTGCCTATGTTGTTGTTGTCTCTGTCTTCCCTATCATCAGGTCTTCTATCAGCATCTCGGTTCTTATCATGGTTCTTGTACTGATCTTCTCATCGACCCCCAAGTCTGTTTCCATTTAAGGCATTGTTAGGTCTTTTTATTAACCGTGATAGGTACCCTGCTTGGATAAGTTTTTCTATTTTGTCCCTCAAGGCCCAACACTTCTTGGTATTATGGCCATTGCCGCGATGAAATCGACAATATTTGTTCGAGTTTGCCCCCGGTTTGAGGGATGATGGGGGAGTTGGTAGTGTTACCTGTACTTCTGTATTGAAGGCTTCTTCCATGATCGTGGCCCGATTGACCATCATGGGAGTGTATCTTTCATACTTGGGTCTTTTCGGGAAAGGCTGATGCTTGTCCAGCTTTTGCTTTTTGTCCGACCGCTATGTGTCGGCCTTGGTCGTCATCTCATGCTTTTCTCACTTCTATCCGGCTTGCCTAACTTCACTCCGAAACTTGGACATCTCCTCCATCTGTATGTAGCCATTAGCGCGTTCACGAATTTCATCCATGCTAAAAGGAGGTTTCTTTCATAGACTACCCATGAATTTGTCAGGCCGTAATGCTAGCATCATCGAGTGCAATGCTACTTCGAGATTAAGGTTCCTAATCTGAACGACTATTCGTCCAAATTGTTCCATGAACCTTCAAAGAGGTTCATCATCTGCCTGATGCAAAGTAGCCAGTGCGACGGAGGTTATCCTATGAGATCGGCTAGTTGCATACTGTGCACTGAACTTTTCGACCAGGGTGTCGAAGTTGTCTATGGACCTCGGGGAGAGTCCGTTGTACCATGTCAAAGCTTCTCCCTTTAGAGAAGTAGGAAAGAGTCAACATAGTACAACATTGCTGTCCGTGTATAGGTTGGCCTAAGTCAGATAAGCATCCAAATGTTTGTCCAGATCTGTGTTGTCATCGTACCTTTTCAGATGGAGAGATTTCCACCCAAGAGGAAGGTCGACTTCCATAATACGGTCGACAAAAGGATGTCATCGTGTTGTTCGCCCTTCTAGATAGTATACATGTGCTAAGTTAGGCCCACCTAGAGGGTTGACGTGTTGTCGGAGGTGCGATTCGCCTTGAGTTCTTTTGTTCCTTACGAGCGAGGAGTGCTCGTCTCCCTGTGGATGTCTTGTTTTGGCCTCCAGCCGATCATGGTCAGCTTTTAGCCTCTGGATCTATTCTTCGTATTTTCGCTCATCTTTGCCATGTGATTTGGAGTTGCTGGATAGTATCGGCATTTGTCATGGTAGTCTGAGAAGGGTTGGACGCCTCAACGGGAGTGTTGCGTCTGTGTTGGAACACGTACTGACCATTGACGAGTTCCCGTGATTCGTGAGGATGCGAGGCCCCAGGGTATGTTTTACCGCGGTCCCACGGTGGGCGCCAAATGTTCTTACCAAAATCTGAAAATTCCACGTATGATGATGAATAGTCTAAGTGGGTTCCAAACTTTGCATGTCGGACAATGAGTCAACTTTGTTAAGGAGGGGGACCTGTAAAACAAAGGAAATGACTCTGACGCTCAAGTAAGTACATCAATTATAGAAGAATAACTGAGTGTTTAAAAGAGTTCACCCTTTGGAACCATATCACATCCCGGATATGATGAAATAGGATGAATTGAGACGGTATTTTGTAAGTACATAATTATCTTGAATAAATTCACTATTTCTTTACTCCGAATTGGATCAGTTTCTCCTCAACAAATAAATTCTTGGGCAAAAAAAATCCTACCTAATGGAGAGATAGTGGGGGAGGTAACAAAACCCTATACTTTTCATTACAAAACCAAAGAGAGATTCAACAACTAAAAGAAAGATCGATTCTTTGTTGGGATCCTTCCTTTCTTCAAACGGAACGAATAGAGATAGAATCCGAGCGATTCCCTAAAATCCTTTCTGGATATTCCTCAATGTGCCGACTATTCATGGAACGTGAGAAGCAGATGAATAATCATCTGCTTCCGCAAGAAATCGAAGAATTTCTTG
>PYAF01003880.1:16414-26562 GCA_007407185.1 Glycine tomentella
ACATGTATATATAGCATGGAGTATGGGCCTTGGGCCTTTGTTTTGTTAATTAATCTATTGATAAGATAACAAGATAATAGCAGACAATTATATAATTCAAATAGGAGATAATATGTACCTTGTAGATATGTTGTTACTTATAGATAAGTAACAGCTTGTAGATATTTGGAGAGATATTAGGAGATAGAGTGGTTACACCAATTGGAATAACCAGGCGTAACAGATGTGTTAGTGACCAGGAGAGACCCGGCTGTTGAGGGTGGACATCTGTGCTCCTGTAGCAAGGCTGACACAGAGGACGAACAATCACGTCTTCATTGTGTCAAGGTCAACGCTTAGAACGGAAATGTACACCGTTACTTAGCAGGGTTGACACGTAGGGTGGACACGTGTACAGTGACCGCACAGTAATGGTCACGTGTAACTTTACCAATTTGTACAGTATAATTTATATCCTAATAAATGTTCAATTTTTGTTTTGGGTCTTGAATAATTCTTTTTATTGTATTGGATCCCTGATATATCAAAACTTTTATTTTGAGTGATTGAGTGATGACATAATATCATCTTAACAGTCGATTCCTAATATATATCTACAATTGAGATGTAGCACGCCATATGGTAGGAACTCAAAACAAAAATTTTAATATATGAGAAACCCAATACAACATAAAAATTTATTAGGAATTCAAAACAAAAGTCGATAATTTATTAGAGAGCTAAAATATATTTAAACCTTTTAATTTTAAATAAGTGCTCTTATGTTTTAAATCTGTACTTGATATGGTTACTTTCTTCGCAAGTTTCATCTATTAACAAGCCTATAAGCTTATGATTGGATATTTGGTGTTTTTTATTTATTATTTTTTGTATGTGCAGTTCGAACTTAAAATTTAAATAATCACTCTCAAATTTTACATGCATCTAGTGGAAGATGTGCCTTTTATGACTGTGCTCCTTTTTATTTTCTTCATTTGGCATGGTTTAGACTAACATTCCAAATTTTGATCTGCCTAATTTATTTATTTTTTGAGTCATTGTTGCTTCTGGATTGTTCTTAAGCTTTCTTTTCTTATCTGACGTATCAAGCAAAAAATAAAAGGGCCTTATCATAGCTTAAAACACCCCCACACCCCCTTGGGTTACTTGTGTTATCTCACTTATTTTTTGAACTTTTTTTGTTATCAATTTCAGCTTTCCTTCAGCTTTTGAAGTAAGAGTGTCAGTTTAATTTTACCAGTTTGCTAATTTTAACAAGTCATATAAAATATAAAATGAACACTAAAACACATCTAAAATTTATTCTTTATAGAGATCAATCCAATTGCAACATAAATATTGCACACAAAATAAGTCATAATAGATTAATAAACATCAACTTTATTTCTGCAGAAAATTCAAACAATACAAATATATGAAAAACATACGATGTAGAACATAAATGGGACTCCACTAAACTAAAGTACTATAAGAAATCACACTCATATGAGTAGTGTGTTCATCAAAACTTTAGGTACCAAACCTTTATTAAGTGGGTCAGCTAGCATGGAATCAGTCCTTATATGCTCTACGAAAATCTATCTATTCTAAACTTTTTTCTTAACAACCAGAAACTTGATGTTGATGAATTTTGACATGGTTATACTCCTATTGCTGTTAGAGTAAAGAATTGTTGGGTTACTATGACAATAAATCTTGAATTTCTTTCAATGTCATTGGCCACACGTAAACTATTTACAAAGTTTAGCACCCATATATCGTGGTTGGATGCCTCAAAACAAGTAGCGAACTCTACAACCATGGCCGAAGAAGCTACGAGAGTTTGTTTGTAGACTTCCAAGAGATAGATCCTCCAACCAACATATACAAATGAGAGTTCGAGTACTCGATGATCTTTAAATTATCAGATTTTTGATAAGTGAGCATGTACCCTTTTGTTCTCTTCATGTAACGCATCACACATTTTGTTGCCTTCTAGTGTTGCATTCCAGGATCATTCAAGTATTTGCCAAAAACTCCTACAACAAATGCTATGTCGGGACAAGTACAAACTTGCGTGTATATCAGACTTCCTACTATTTACGAATAGGTAATCTTTTGCATCTTAGTTCTTCCAATGTCATTATTGTGGCATTGTTTGAGACTTAATTTGTCTCTTTTAGTTGTTGGGGTATTTCTTGATTTACTACCTTTTATGTTGAATCTATCTAGGACCTTATCGACATAGCTCTCTTGTGATAACTGTTAAGTCAAAAGACATTTATGTCTTAAAGACGAATCATAACTCCTAATTAATTTAATTAGATGCAAATAAATACAAATGGTAAAAGTTGTGTCTGATTTACTCTTAGATCATGATTTGTATCCCTGCGCATGTATTTTCAGATGATACATCCATAAGACGATATGGAAAAACATTTAAGTAGTGTATTTAAGACCTTCATTTAATACTTTGTGTCTGTGATTATTTCATGCAGAAAATATTCTCCTAAAATCTGTCAAAGTCCTATGAAGAATAAATGGAGTCCAACGTCTTACACTCATCAAAAGGAGCACTTTGTTGTTGCAACCTGCTATGATGAAAGAAGAGACTTTCCTGTTGAAGTACAAGACATGCTAGCCTATCAGCATGAACTTTGCATAAAGAAGGGACATGCATTTAGTGCAAGCATTAAATGCTCCAACGAGTTCAAGACTTCAGACTAAAAACAGAGTGAAGAATCAAACCATTGTGAGACAACGAATACTTAAAAATAAAGGCTATAAATAAAAGAAGCTCTGAAGAAACAAGACACAAATCATCTATGCGAACATATTCTTTAATTTTTTTTTGTAAATTTTTTCATAGATACTAAGCTCTTAGAATACTTTGTATACCTTAAGAGAAAAGACTATACGTGCTTAGTCATTTATCCGACTGTAAGATGATCACAACTTAGTCAATATGAAAACTTCCAACAAATCTTGGGGTAGAGCCAAAAGTGGCACTAAAAAATACTTGTAACTTTGATAAGTTAGTGGAAAACTAGTCAGTTGCCAAGAATCGGACGTAGTTTTGGGTTTGAAAGGAACCAATATAATTTTCTGTGTACTTCCCTTTATTACTTTAACTGACAAAGGGTTTGAATTTTTTCTTAGATCTTATATCTTGTTTTGTTTAATAATAAAATATTATCATCGTCTAATAAAGTCTGTAACAAAATCTTCTGTATTTTGTTTAATGTTTATCTGCATCAGACGATAAATGTGTTTTTTGTCTTAGAAAAAATACAATTCAACTTCCCTTCTCGTGTTATTTGCTTCTATAATAACCATAGGATACCTTGAAAGTAATCTCTTAGTATCTTGATACATAACACAAAATAGGCTTCCCCAAGATCTTTCATTTCAAAAAAAAATTGTTAGAAATCTCTTGGTCTACTGCAAGAAGTCTATATTGCTGCTAGCAAGCAGTATATTATCGACATATAATACCAAGAATGTGTTTACTCCCATTGAACTTATACACAGTCATCAACTACATTTGCCTTAAAACCATATCAGGTAATGACTTAATGGAACTTGTAATAACATTGAAGTGAGGCCTATTTGAGACCACCATAGACTTTGGGTCAACTGACACAAAGTTTTTTGGTTACACCATATAAATAGTTTCTTCAATGTCACCATTCAGAAACGTAATCTTGACATCCATCTAATGTAGCTTTAGGTCAAATGAGCTACCAGTGCCATAATAGTTCTAAATGAATCCTTTGAAGACATTGAAGAAAAGGTTTCTTTATAGTCAATGATTTCTTCTGAGTAAAGCCTTTAACGACTAGACTGGTCTTATATCTCTCGATATTACCCTATGAATCCTTCTTGGTTTTAAATATCCAATTATAACCAATAGGTTTCACACCTTCAAGCAATTCAACAAGATTCCAAACGACATTGTCTTCCATAGACTTTATCTCATCCTTCATGGCATTAATCCATTTATTGGAGTTATAACTGCAAATAACTTGATAGAAGTTAATTGGTTCTTCCTCAGTTAAACCAACTTCATCCTCATGCTTTTGGAGAAAGATAATATAATCATTTGGGATTGCACTTCTCCTCTCTCTAATAGATCTCCTTAAGGGAACTTCTTGAGGTTGTTGCGATTGTTCTATGGGTATTTGAAGGAAAACCTCATTATTGTCTTATTCGGGAACAATGTCATCAACAATAGTTTGAACATTGTTTTCAATTACTGGAGTTGTGTCTTGAACATTAATAGGTCTGCTCCAATGGATCTTATTTGCTTTTTTGTTTTCCCAATTTGGAGGTTTCGATAGCTCCCTTTGGGCTCTGGTCTAGGTGCCCATGCTCCCTTTTTTATATCGTCTCAGTGATCCATCTTCATGAGGATCGCCTCAGACTGTGTTTTGGCCCTAGGTTCATAATCCACTTCCTCCAACTTGTCCAAGTTCTTTCGCTTCAAGGATTCCTTGTAACACTTATAGACTTTTTTCTTATCTCCCTTCAATGTTATGATCGGCATGTCATCACCGAGGAATTTAATGTTTGGATGGATCGTCGAAATCACTGCTCTTAGTGTGTTCAAAGTTTGTATGCCCAGTATGGCGTTGTAGGATGATTGTAGTTTTACTACAATGAACATGACGACAATCGTTCTGCTTATTGACACCTTTCCAAAGGTTACATGCAGTTTCACATATCCTATTAGAGTTATGTGATGATCAGAGAACCTATGATGTCATCACTGTAGGGAAGCAACTCCAATTGTGGGATTCTAAGATTCCTAAAGAAATCATAAAACATTTTATCCGCAGAGCTACCTATCCCACCAATAATCGATGTAATCTTCTTATTATTAATAAAGGCCCTCACCAGTAGGGGATCATCATGGTTTGGAAAAATTGACACATCCATGCCTTTGTCATCAAAAATCAAGGGTGGAGGTCATCTTTTAACCGATTCATAATTTCTTCTGCCATGTACATTAGTCAAAAGTTTTCTCACATGTCTTTTCCGAGCATTGTTTGATGATCCTCCACCAACAAATCCCCCTACTATGACATATATCACCTCATGTTCTCTCTGAGGGGATTTAGGCCTCCTTTCAAGAGATTTCGGCTTATGCTTCAAGTCAAAGCTATCCTAGTGTATTGCCTACACATAGTTTTCTATCTCCTTCTCTAGAGTCCTATGTTTGTATCTCAGAGAGTGTTCCCTAGAACATCCTTTTATTTGATGTTTGTCGGGACTTCTAGATCTTTCTCTTTGCTTGCCATGATTTGACTGATCAATCGAGGCTTGAGGCTTGTAATTACCTCCTCGGTCTCGCATGTATCTGTCTTGTTTACCCTAACTTACAAGAATTCCAATGACATTTTTTAATTGGAAGCAATCGTTAGTGTCGTGTCATATTACATTATGATAGCGACAATATTTCGACTTATCTCTTTGGTTATTCCTGGTTCTTAATGGCTTAGGCACATCAAGGTCGTCATCTTTTAGCTCCACGTTCATAATCTCATTCAATATTCTTCCCTATGAAGTGTTTAAAGGTGTGTAATAGTTGTCAATTTTTTATCTGACTTTGTAAGTCGTTCTCTCATCCGACTTAGGTAGTTTGTCATTTTTTTCCTGTGTTGTTGTCTTTTATGCATTTTGATTTTTGTCTGATTTTAGTTTTTTGGCTTCCAATACATTTTCATAAAAATTGATGTATTTTTCCTCCTTTTTCAGAAATTCCTCCAGAGAATATAGTTGAGTTTTTTAAATGAATATGAAGAAAGGAGATCCTTCTATCATACCGTCCTTTGCCAGCATCAGCACAACTCCAGACTATAGGTTACTCGCGATTCTTGCCTCCTTGTTGAACCACGAAATGTATTCTCTTAACGGTTCCCCAAGTCCTTGTCAGATTAATCTTAAGTCAACCTTTGTTTTGGCCTTTCTTTGCTGTCGCAAAATGAATCTAAATTTCTCTTTTAAATCAAGCCACAAGTCAATGGACCTTGGTGGCTTTAATTGAAACCACTTTAATGCGGTGAACTTTAATGACAATGGAAACGCGTGACACATTATTGAGGTTGAAGCTCCTTTGTAGGACAATGCCGATTCAAATGTTGACAAATGATCGTTTGGATCGGATGACCTGTCATACAATTCCATTGTCCTAACTGCTTTGAAACTTGGAGCTCCATTAGGCGCTTTGAAAACGACATGCTGAAAGAAATGACCTCGTCAAAATCCACTTCTTCCATCCCAGTGATGATAGTGATCGGAGACTATCTTTTTCTAGATTTTGGTGGAATTTGCAATTTCGATTTGTTCACCTTATTTTTGTCATGCTTTTTCTTTTCCCGTGAATATCCTTCATATTATATTGCTTTTGAATTCTCGACCTGTGCATCATCCTTTTCTATTCGCAAATCCGTGAGTTTTTGTTGTTCTTTAAGTACCATTTTTTGCTATTTAAGCATCTCTACGAGTTCAGCCAATTGCGAGCTTGTGAACTTTGCGTTCTCTTCCATCATTGGAGAAGCTGTGGCCTTGGTCATAGGTGAAAAGTGTGTTGTTGTTGTTGAAGCTTTTTTTTCGCATGCTCAAATTAACAAAGATACATGAACTATGAATCCTTTTATCCTAAAGAATCAACGTTTCCCAGAAATAGTGTTTGTTGTTATGGTGTAGGACACAAAAGGGGATTTGGCTCGTGCAACATTGAATAGATTAGAAGAGATAGAACAAGAGAGAGAGAAATCAAAGAGAAAATTCAGAAGGAGAGAGAGAGAGAAAGAAAGATTGTTATGAATACTCGTTGTATTGAGAGGTGCAAGTCTTTGGTGATTATAGGTCGTTTATTTATATTGTTTGCCTACTTGACGTTATCAGTCACATGGCTTACAACAAGTATTTGTGTTAAATATCTTATTTTAAAGGTTACATCGAATGTGTCTAAAGTCGGCTTCTTGACTCTATATATGGCTCGTAATCTTTAAGTTGGTCTTCATATGCCTATGTTTTGTGTGATGTGTTTATAACGTGTAAAATTGATATTTATCTCCAAAAAATTTAACGATACTAACTATATTAACCAACTTTTTGAAAGGGTATAATTAGTTAAAAAAAGTATATTTAGGGACGGATGGTAGCTAGCTATGTTAGCATACATTTTCAAAAAAGAAATATAATTAGCTTAACACCTCTCATGTTCTCGAATGCTTATTGAATGTTGATTATACACTATTAAACACTCGAGCGCCTTTTTAATAATTTCCCTGATATTTTACAAACCCTTGAGTTTTTTAAAAAAAAAAAAAGAAAATAAGAAAAACCGTAGATAGCCAAGAATTTGATCGTCGAGTCGTGCTAATTCCATATGAATCAATATAGAGAAGCATGTGCCCATCACTCCTACAATGGCATCGAAGATGAAATATAGAGTCCCTATATCCTTTGGTTAGTGGAAAACAGCCATCGGACCAGATTTGTCATAAAATGGAGATTCTTTCGTTTCCTTCCTTATCAGAGAGGAGACCCTTCTTAGGGAGTAGGGCTTATTTCTTGAAAAATGGGGAGTGAGCGGGGAAGGAAGAATGGAAAGAGGGGTGGGGAAGATGTCAATTGCCTTAAATAGGCTCCCTAGAAGAATACACAGCAATGGGTCAGTTTGGATGTAAATAGTGAAAGGCCATTGTTATTGGCACACCATTTTTTCTAGATGCACCTCGTAGATTATTTAAAAAAAAAAAAAAAAACAAGTAATTTACACTTAAAGTTACCTACTGTTCAGTTGAATCAGTTATTGGTTTCTGATGTTTTGGGAGTTCCTATTCCCGGATTAATTTCCTTGTTATCGTTGTTTTCTTGGGTTTAGGTCCTTTTTTTTGGTAATGGGTTTGGGCCCCTTTGTTAACCAATTATTTATGTTTTAAAAGAGGCATAGTGTAAAGACACTGAACAAATCCAAGGATTGAAGCACAAGCAAAATATAGACACGTTGTGGCAATTTGGGACTGCACATTTGTGGCTATTTTTGTTATAAATAGCTCCTTCTTTTTATAAAGAAAAGAGACACAAGTACACTAAAAAGTGAATCGTTTTGCCTATCTCTCATATACATAAATTCTACCACTATGTAGAAATATTTTATAAACATTGGTATTCTTTGCTTCAGGAATCATTTACTACACACGATTAGTCTGTCTGACAGGTTAATATATACATTTGTAACGTGTATTCACTAACTAGAACTCAAATAAATATTTATATTATATTATGTTATAAAGTCCGATTAAAAGGGATATAACCTTAGACAATGAAGTCTTTATATTTTTTAGGTGAAAGTTCATGTGCCCTAAGCATAAGGTTTTAACCTGAAAGGTTTCAGATAAAAGAAAAACTACCATTTTCTTTTCTAATCTTCTTATTCTTATGTTTTATGAAGTCTATTTAACAAAGTTTTTTATTTCTCTTTCCGTTGGAAGCTTAGACACACACGTTGAAGATTTTTTACTGTTTCTTCTTTTCTGTTGTTGCTGCACGCTTTGGTAATTTGTGGTTATTCTTTTAAATAGTTCTTTCTTAATAAAAAATTATAATTTTAGTTTTATTATTTTTAAATTCATAATTTTGATCTTTCAATTTTTAATATTACATATTTTAAATCCCACATTCATTGATCATTAGTGGACCATCAATTGATGATGATGATCTGATTTATGTTGATGTGATGAATCTTGTGTAATTTATTTATTAAATGTTGTAAAAATAGTAAAGATAGGACTTGAACCCACTTTCTTTCCTCTCTTTTTTTCACCATATAAATTACTAGGAAGAGTTTCATAAAGATGAATGAAAAGAGATAAAATATTTGAATTAAAATAATTAACTAAATAAAAAATTATTGAATTAAAATATATTATTATTGTTGTTGTTATTATTTATTTTCAATATTATTTTTATTATTAAAGTTTTCAATATTTTTATTTTTACTATTTATTTATTATTATTATTATTATTATTATTATTATTATTATTATTATTATTATTATATAAGAATTAAGGGGAGGGCTCCAAATAAAAAAAAAAAAAGGCGAAGGGGGCATTATCTCAGTTATTAGAGGTGTCAAAGTGAGTCTGAACCTGATGGGTCAACCCGACTCACCATGGGTTCAGGACTAGTCGAGTCGAGCTAAAAAAATTTATAATACTGGCAGAAAATGAACTTAACTCACTTAACTAGCTAGCTAAACAGGTTTGAGTTAGACTGACCCATATAATTCATAAAAAAACACTTGTATAATTGCACTATTTTATTAATTATTATGTTAGTAGTCTCATGACCTAAAAAAAAGCATGAATGCTTCATTGCCCCTATCTCTGATTTTTTCTCTCTTTCATATTGCCATCTTGATCCCTAAGTTCCTCACTTGTCCACTCGGCATCGTCTCGCGTCGCTCCTTACTTGTGTTGAGCTCGTTGATTTCCTTGTCGTCATCCACTATCGAGTATCGTCCTCCATCCCAAGTCCTCCTCTCTTCTTAGTCGTTCTCTCAATTGTGATTTTGTCAATTGAGGTTGTGTCACTGCCTGTAGTTGAGCACCTTCGACCAACCACCGTTAAGGTCTCCTCCATCTGCCACCACTTATTAGTCATGGTTTTTGTCAATTGTTCTTTCTTTTTTGTCGTGATCTCATTGTTAAGGTCTTCATTGTCTGCTGCCACTTGTCATTGATTTCAAGGACTCAAGGTTAATGTCTTTTAGATGTCTATTTTGAAAATGATAGGAATACTTCAATACAACCAAGGGGGGGTGAATTGGTTAAACCTTGGTATTTAAAATTTTATAATCAGAGTTTTCACAGGATCTTTATCACTTTAAAAAATTGTTTTGAAACCAAGAATCTTATATTCAATCAAATTCCTTTGTCAAGAAAATCAATAGACAACTGAAATCTTTCTGTGCAAATAATTTGATTCACAAACCAAAGCAATAAGGAGATGAAGAGAATAGAATAAAGATCAGCCACAATTTTTATACTGGTTCACTTCAAACACTATGAAGCTACATCCAGTTCTTCCACTCAACACTAGAATGGAGTTCCACTATTGCAAATTAATATTCTTACAAGATATTACAAGCCTCTCT
>PYAF01003880.1:42120-53157 GCA_007407185.1 Glycine tomentella
TCCTTCAGCTAGTCACCCTAGACTCGTGTTCTTTCAGGACATGCCCAAAGGTATACCTATGTGTCTCCATGTTTCAGGCAGACGAGGTATACAATCAAAGCATGTCTTCTAGAACACGGTCTAGGTGAAAACTTCTGGTCTAAGGAAAGACACACCCAAATAATAAGAGACTTCTCTAATGATACTATCTGTGAGATTTTCTCATAGAGTCTCTTTGTGGATCCGTTCAGTGCGAGCTATACCCTTATAGGTCCACCCACAACTTTAGCTAAGACATCTCCATGTCTATAGCTCATGAGGTCTTTACCTTGTATCTGCATACAAGTAGATAAGCCGTGCTAGTCTTACCCTAGATCGCTGATCCCCATTCTCAATGTCTCTAGACTAGGAACTTAAATTTAGGAGTAGACATCTGGTATCCATGAATCCTCATGATCGTGATCCCATCACTGATATTGAAGAGATACTTATTCTATTCTAAAGGTTTTATCTAGTTACTCATATATTAATAATAATATCGAGACAAAATATGAAACAAGATAAAGAGCGCTTATAATTTATTCATGACAATATGAAAAGTACATGTACGTCCTAATCTAATGAAAAGATTGTCTCTAGGACATCCATATACTAACACGAACCTGTGACCTTTCCTCTCTTCCCTTCTTCCTTAACCACTCAACCCACCTTATATCTTCTGTGAAAGAACAATCATGTTCTCTATGTCAAAATGCAGATATCAAAAGTTTTATATGATTAGAAACATGATTCTAGAGGTAGCTTTAGTCAACAAGTAGATATCAGAAGCTACATATGACTAAGGGGTCATTAGAAGAAGCAATGTAGAACAAAAGACCAAAGATAAAGGAGTCTACATTGTTTAGAAGCACACACTAGAGGTCATAATGGAATATATCATGTAGTAGTGTAGTGAGGAATTACATTTAAAGCAACAAGCTCTCCATAAGACACGAATGATGTTAGACAATAAAATTTGTCATCATCTACAAGTCCTAATCAAAGCAAGGCATTTAGAAGACATGAGAAGTGTTCCTAAGAAAGGTCAGTTATCTAAAGAAAGGATAAGATTCACAATATGCAAAAGAATCGCTTCTCTAGAGTAGCAAACTCATGACTAAGCTGAAGAAAGGAGAAGTCATGAGCCACTAACACAACAACAACCAACGGGCTACAAATTCAATTTTTAAATGGTGCAAGTTATCATCTAACTAAGGAAGAAGGATGAGTCAATTGTTTGATAGAGACAACACACAATGAATCTCCTTGGCCTTCAAGCCTCTTAAGAAATCAACAATGATCATCTACAAGCTTTATATATAAAAGGAACAACAATTGCTTAAGCTCATTGCTAGGAAGGAAAATGAAATAGAAAGGATTAAGATCAAGAAGTTGAGTTGTATAAACATATCTTTAGCTTTTGATGCCAGTCTTCTTTAGCCTAAACACTTTCGGACTTAAAGTCAAATCTTTAAAGAAGTATTACTGATGAAAGCTTCTTAAAGGTGTCTCAGGAACATGTCCTTAAACAAAAAAAATTACGGTAGGAAAACCTTAGAAGAACAATTAAGGGGATTGTTGTTTTTGTAGGTTGAGAAAATACAACAAGTGTTGTGTGAGTCAAGTAATACTGGTTAATTTATGGTTGAAGTCGGGAGAGAGTTTTAGAAAAAATAGTTAGATAAAGTCTATAAAAGCTTAAAGAAAATTGGGGAGGAGCGTACAAAGACTTAGAGAATACTGAAATAAATTCTGAAGAGCTTTTTTAAAAGAATAGTTAAGTGAAACCTGAAAAAGATTTTTGAATGAATATTTAGGAAAACTTGCAAAGACTTAGATTATAAAAGTCCGTAGAGGTTTGAGAAGAAAACGGGAATTTTTTTTCTTCTTTTATGCTTTTTGTGTATGTGTTTGCATCTATATTTATGAAGATTAAACTCACCTTCTCACCCATATCAATTATGTTGATTTGTTAGTAAAACAAATCAAATCCCTCTCTCGAAGGAAAAATAAATAAAAGTTTCATTGAAAATGATTTGTTTGCTTTCCCGCATTGCAACAATAATAATATTCATTAATACCAAAAATAAAAAAGGAATAGCTGTAGGAGTAAATATTATTGATTGGGGTTGGGTGCAGATCTCGCGATATAATGTCGGCGCGGGTGAGACGACGGTGCCAAACGAAATCACTCACCAAAAGGAAAAGAGGGTACGGCCTCTAGGAAAGCCCTCAATGAAGGGTCGCCACATATCCCAGCCGAACATCTGGCTGTGGGCCCCACGCATCTGCCTTGGCATTTATTGGCTCGTTTTAGTGAGACGCACCCAATAAATAAAATAAATTAAATTAAATTAAAAAAATTTAAAAAATAAACCCTCTCACAGACACCCTTCTCATAACCCTCTCTTTCTCTTCTTAATCGTAACCCACGGTCCTGTTACGACGTCGTACGGCTTGTGCTCTTTCTCCCTCCACCCGAACCGAACAACAACAAAACCGGGAAAAAAGAAACCAGAAAACCTTGATTCTCTCTCTCACGTAAACATTCTCTCTCCTACTTTCGCTTTTGCGACGCGTTTGATTCTCTCTCTTATAATACATTTCTCCACTCGCGCTCTCTTACTCGCCGGCGATCGTTTCAGGTCAATCGCCGACGCTGTCCAATCCACTCGCTCTCCGGCGCATTCAGTTACATTCAAAACGCGAGGATCTCGCCGTTTCGGGTAATGCGCCTCGAAATTCTGGAATAGGGAGCCTCGCGGCGGGTTTGGATCTGGAATTGGGGGAGGGGGTATTGAATTCAATTGAACCGTTAGGGTTTGGGGCGCGGTTAAGGGGGGTGCATTTATGAAGGAGGCGGTGTTTTTAGGAGATAAGAAGAGCGAGAGGAAAAGAGGAGGAGGGAGGGTGGTTTGGAAAGGGTTGATGATGATGGGGTTGAAGGGAGAAAGTAATAATAATAATAACAGCAACAACAACAACAATAGTAAGTTAAAGAATTCGGTTGTGGTTTCTTCGGCGAGATCTTCGAGGATGAAACTGTGGATGATACGCGCCACCACATCGGTGTTACTGTGGACCTGCATCGTTCAGTTAACGGCGTTGGGGGATATGTGGGGCCCGCGTGTCCTCAAAGGATGGCCGTCGTGTTTCACGCACGACGAATCCGCCGCGCTCATTGAGTTGCCGTCTGCCACCACGCCCAGAGTGCTCCCACCCAAGAGTCAGTGATAAATGATAATTGATATTCGTTCGTCGTTTTGATCCCTTTGTTCGCGCGTTTTGATCGATTTCTTTACGTATTTTTTTATGGTTGTATTTGGCAGGGGTTTATAAGAATAACGGTTACTTGATGGTGTCGTGTAATGGAGGACTCAACCAAATGAGGGCTGCGGTGAGTGGTGGTTGTTAGTTAGTACATACGTTTGCCGTTTTTTTTTTTTATTTGAATTTTTGCTGATTTGCTGTTTTTTTTTTTAACAGATATGTGACATGGTGGCGATTGCAAGGTATTTAAACGTGACGCTTATAGTGCCGGAATTGGATAAAGCGTCCTTTTGGGCTGACCCCAGGTTAGTTTCTAATTCCGTTTTGGTGTATGTTGTTTTGGCAAAATGTTGTAGGAGGGGTAGTGTAATAGGTTTAAGGTGTGTTTATGTTTGTTTTTCGCTTGTCACTTTTTGGTTTTAAAGTCTGTTTTCTTGAACAATTTCTCATTCGAAATATTCTGAAAGTTGTTTCCAAAACAAGTGCTTTAGAAACCAAAAATTAAAAAAAAAAAAAACAGTTTGGGGAGTGTTTACTCATCTTTTCAATTCCTCTCTCTGCTTTGTACCTTGTTCCATCATCCACCAGTTTATATCTACCCATATTTATTTTTGAAGTATCCTCTCTTAATGAATTTTACTTGTGTATCAGTGAGTTCCAAGACATCTTTGATGTGGATCATTTTATTACATCCTTGAGGGATGAGGTGCGGATATTGAAAGAGTTGCCTCCTAGACTCAAGATGAGAGTGGAAAATGGTTTCCTTTACAGCATGCCACCGATTAGTTGGTCTGACATATCATACTATAAGAACCAGGTCAGTTTTTATAATTCTTGGGGTTACAAGTTGAAAAGTTTGAACATGCTTTATCGTATCTAAATTTCATAATTGTACGCATGTTGACTATGCTGTTTCTGGTTTCTGGTTTGCTGATTAAAAAGTATATGGCATGGTTATTCAGATTCTACCTTTGATTCAAAAGTACAAAGTTGTTCATTTAAATCGAACGGATGCCCGGCTGGCTAATAATGACCAGCCTTTGGAGATTCAGCGGCTGCGTTGCAGAGTCAATTTTAGTGCTCTTAGATTTACTTCTCAGATTGAGGAGTTAGGCAAAAGGGTGATCAAGCTTCTGAGGCAAAATGGCCCATTTTTGGTACTTCATCTGAGGTATGAGATTGACATGCTGGCATTTTCTGGCTGTACACAAGGTTGCAACAGTGATGAAGCGGAAGAATTGACAAGGATGAGGTGAGTGTTCTGCCTACTTCACTCGTTTCTTAGTTTTCAATTTTTTCATTGATCGTGGTGTTTGAAAGGAGTTTTGATATGAATCTTTCTTAAATTTCAATTTCCTGTGCTTTGGCAGATATGCTTATCCTTGGTGGAAAGAAAAAATAATTAATTCAGATTTGAAAAGAAAAGATGGTTTGTGTCCTTTAACACCGGAGGAGACAGCCCTCACACTTAGGGCTCTTGACATCGATCAAAACATTCAAATCTACATTGCAGCTGGGGAAATATACGGTGGGAACAGGAGAATGGCAAGTCTTGCAAAGAACTATCCAAAATTGGTAACTAACTTTATCCTTAAGAAAACCTGCAAATTGTGATACTTGTTGCTTTTTAATTTCCTCTTAGTGTTTGCCTTCATGCTTTGTTGAAACAGGTCAGAAAGGAAACACTGTTGGAACCATCTGACCTTCAGTTCTTCCAAAATCATTCCTCTCAGATGGCGGCGTTGGATTACCTTGTCTCATTAGAGAGTGATATCTTTGTTCCTACATATGATGGAAATATGGCCAAAGTAGTTGAGGGTCATCGCAGGTAACGTTTTTGGCTAATAGCCCCGCTCCCTCCTACACTCTGATTAACAAATTCTTTGAATATTAATTTGTTTCTACCAGTAAACTTGTTTTAGTATATTTCTTTGGTAGAAGATTTCTTATGCACAACAAATCTAGAACATTTTCCTAATTAAACAATTTTTTATCCACTTTTGATGGATGATCCGGCTGTTTTTTATAAGAGATGAGGTGCCAGCATAGAAATTGCAGTTTCTACCATAGTTTGATTTAAACACAATTCTACTTTACTCTGATTTTTTTCCCTCCATATTGTAATGAATTTTAAGTACTTAAGCGCCTAGTGAGTTGACATGTGTCCTCCAATTCTGCTACAGATATCTTGGGTTCAAGAAGACGATTTTATTGAACAGAAAGCTCCTAGTTGATTTTATAGATCAATACCATGATGGAATATTGAACTGGAACGAATTCTCTTCAGCTGTGAAGGAAGTTCATGCCGATCGCATGGGTGGTGCAACTAAGAGATTGGTGATGCCTGACAGGCCCAAAGAAGAGGATTATTTCTATGCCAATCCAGAGGAATGTTTAGAACTATCAGATGATATGTTGAGGAGTACGTGAGTGACGCGTTTGAAAATAAGAGAATTTACTTGTGCCCTCTTCTAGTGCAAGCACTTGGTTTTCTACCACAGAGACTTAAGATAGGTCTCTACGCAGTTCAGCGAAGATGATGACAGCTTTTTGTATCACAGAGGCAGTCATATACTGACTGTTAGAATGGGGAGGGGGGAATAGGCCTTTTCATGAAAGCTCGAGAAGGTAGCCGAGGGATACTTCATATATAAAATACGCAAATAATCCATCACCACATTCATGTATAGAAGCCACACCCTGCCATTACAGGGTCAGAGCATATCAAACTGCAGTGTACACGGAGGGATTCAGATACAAATTTGGAATTCTGGAACTGCAGTTCGTGGAACCTTTGTTCCTTGGTACCTCTCATTTTTTCCTTCTCTTCTAAATATAAATATATATTTTAATTTTTTTTTTTTTTACCCTTTACCACACCTTTTCATTTAACACGACCATTGGGATTTTGAGGATTACTTCCACTGTAAAATCTGTTTGTTCATGATTATTGCCTCCAAATTTCTTAGCTTTTGGTCATTATTATTAAGGGTAATGGTAGGTTGGACTTTTCTTTCCTTTATGCTTTCTCTAATTTATATTCATTTATACTTGACAGAGTGCTATCTTATCCATCGATCATTATATGGCCCATAATTCGTAACTATAATTTATATTCATTTATAATATGATATTACATCAACTTAATTTGCTTAAACAATGTCATGTTATCATCAACCACCAAAAAGTGCTGAACCAATAAACCCATTTGAATAGTAAACTTTTGTCCTCCTGTAAGATCCTCTTTCTAACAAATGGTTTTGGATGGAACTTGACTTGTTTTATTGGTTGGTGCTTAACTGCTTATCTTACAATTAGGCAAATTGGACTTGTTATAAATCAAGTCTTTGTTCCGGAGTAAGACAGGGACAAACAGAACAATCAGAACCCGTCAAAAGTGGTCCACTTTGTTCTTAGGCTTATTATTCCATTAATACGTAGGAAAATGAAATGATGTGTGATTTGAGTTCCTGTGGTCGTTGACGGAAAGAATAACCATCGTTAATACCTTTCAAAGTATATATCTGAAGTCAAGTTGATGATTGGTTTTATAACAAATTATGAGATTCCGGGTTTCGGTTTTATATTCTATATGCGGCATATATACTGCATCCTCATGTGTGACACTTGTTTGTCTTGTGATTAATTGCGTGTGTAGAAATAAGTTATTAACATGATGCAGAAATTAAAATTAATGGAATCTGCTGAGACGTGGAAATTCACCTCAGATGTGACTTGTTTGGGTGAAAATTGTTAAAATTGATTTCAAATGATTTGTTTGAGTTTTTTTTTTTTTTTTTAAAAAAAGCAAGTTTCTAAATCCAGTATACATTTTTTATTCAATCTAAAACTGCTGCAAATCAGAATCAATTTCACTGTGTAGAACAAAAAATTATGTGAGAATTATGTAAAATCACATTAGTTGGTATTCTAATGTAATTAACATTAATGACAGTTAAAAGAAAATATTTTTCGAAGACCAAAAGTGATATTTTCAAATTAGGAGGTGAACCAAATTATCCAATGATTTGACGGATTTACAGGGTTTGAATATCAACTTTATGATATAATACTAAAAGTAATCTGATTTTATTAAGTTGACATTAATAAAAAAATGTCCATACCGACCTACTTTTAAAACTCTTAATTGTTGTAAATCATTAGTGGGTAACTAACTACTAAATTAAGAGTGGCTAAAACACCTTATATTAATTATTTTGTTAGAAAGCACGAGTGTCAAAATTTATTGAATTAGGTACTAATTTCGGTTACAATACGTGTATAATAACCGTTAATCCAAAAAAAAAATTACACATGAAAAAAATTAAATACATTATACTGCTAAATAGATCACTTTTTCCCAAATATAAATGTAGTTAGACCTTACACAATTACACAAACTTAAAACACCTTTATTTAGGTTCTGTTTAGAGCTTTACAACATTGTGAAGCAATATTAGTTACCAGTTGAAATATTAATATTACAGGTGATTTGTTGTTTCAAGTTTATTTTTTTAAAATAGAAAAAAATCATATTACCTTAATTTTAAAACGCATTTTGTTGTAAATGATAATTAATTCACCTGAAAAAACTTGAATAACTTTACAAATTGTTAAATTAACTTTTAGTATCACGCTAAGGTAAAATTTAAATTTAAAGACTATGTTTAATAAGATATTTTAGTTAATTTTTAATTTTTTATTAGTTGAAAAACTCATTTAATTATTTAGTAAGTAAATTTTTTTAATAATTTTTAGTGTTTTTTGAAATATTACTTGAAGTAATGTTTTTTAAATGTTAACTTTTAGCTTTTAATTTTTTACATTTTCTTTCATTTTTATTCTCGATATATTTATTCATCTTAGTTTTATTATTTTTTTATCATTTTATATTTTTCAATTACTTTAACAACAAGTTTTATCAAACATTTTTAATTTAATAAATTAATTTTTTAGCTTCCAACCATCCACCAATTTTTCAACTTTTCACTAATTTTTTAACTTTTAATTAGTTTTTCAACTAATTTTATCAAATATACCAAAAATGTGCCTGAACTTTTCCCTCCTTGATGCTAGCATTTATAATGTTATATATTAATAGGTTTATTTTAGTTTCTCACAAGAAAAAACTGGGTAATTGTTAAGAAATGTGAGTCTTATAATAATGATCAATATGCATATCAGGTTAAAATTATTTTAACGAAGTTTTACAACAAAAAAAAAATGACAAGATTCATAATTATTTAAAAAATAATTGTGTCAAATATTAATCCTTTTCCCCTTTTATTGATAATGACAGACTGAGGGCCCCATAAATCTTGTATGTAGATATTTGAAAGCACTTTGTTGGTTAGTTTTATTAAGGGAGCGTAATGATAAACAATAAGCTTTTTTTTTTTTTTGACATAATAAACAATAAGATTTATTCGTTGCATAGTTTACAAAATACTTGCAATATTTTTCGACCACTACTGCATAACTATCGAAAATGTACTCAGGAATTATGGGTTTGATTTATTTGACTGGAAAATGTTTGATAAACATGTGTTATAAACACCTATGGAGACGAAAGAAAAAGAGAGAAAATAATATAAGTATGACATAATTTATGATGTAATAGAAAGAAAAAAATGTTGATAAAATATTTTAAAAAATAGAATATTTTTTATCATTACTCGATTTGAATATACACTGACTTTCTGCAATCTCTAGAAAAATTAAGGACATTTTTTAGGCTTAAAACCAAGCAAATACGGACATGGGCACAAATTAGAATGGAAATAGTGAATTATGGTTGTTAATTTACAGCAATAAACATGTCCTTCAAAAAAAATTTACAGCAATAAACTTTTCATAGAAATTATTTATATCTGCGTTGAAAAGACGGTTTACCTTCAGAATAGGGAAGAGAAAAATAATTCCGAGAGAGAGATAGTGAGATGTGGACACATTTATTTAGAGTTGGAAATGCTTTTATATGTGGGGTAGAATTTTTATTTTTTTTGGCTGAAGAGTTTATTAATGTACAAATAAAACAAAACAGGCTTGCAAAACAGAAAACGAGTTGTTTAAAAACCATATGCTACATAAATAGCAACTCTTATTTATGTGAGCAACGGTTAATGCTAGAACACACCCATTTTTACAAATATTTTTTCACTTTTTCTTCAACATAACAATGGAACTCTGATTAGAACCATTTTCTCATTGTGTGAAGGTGTGGACATTGTGCAAAGTGCACTAAATTGGTGAGTTGTAGGCTCCTAGAATTTCAATACCAAATTTGTCAAATGCCAAAGTGGCAGACAAGACAATATGAAACCAACATTTATGACCACCGAATAAGTAGATTAAGTAGTAAGAGGTAAAATTGTATAGTATTACTATATCATATTTTATGTTATTTCACTTGTCTCGATCTAGGTCATAAAATCCTAGGAATATAACCGTGTTAAAACCATCCAGTAAGAAAAATAATTACCATCTTTAATAATTTTATCTACCACGAGGGTAAATACTAAATAGAGTGGATCAAATCTTTAGGGCCTGTTTGGATGCGCTAGTATAGAAGATCTTATAGAAAAAGAACTTATTCAAGAAGCTCTTATCTGAAAAGTTACTTTTACATAAGTTAATTTGGTGTTTGGATGATAAATTCTTAAGTGCTTATTTAAAATAATATGATGTTTGGATGAAATTATAAAAGATCTTTTGCATAATTAAAATTACCAAAAAGGGTATTATATGCTTTGACATTATTTCTAGACATTATTTCTAGAAATTTTGATAAAAAATAATTATTTTTATAAAAAAATGTATCTCATAAAAATATAACTATACATCTTAACATAATTAATTTTCATATTTCAAATGTAATTAATATATTATTGTTTTAGTAATGTAATCACTTATATTCTAATTTATAATTTAATTTTATATATGTAATTATAATTTATAACATAAAATATAAAATATCAATAACCTCGTAATAATATCATCAATAATGTCATCTAATATAAAATTGTTCGAATGTTGGAAACATACAACCTTGTATTTTAAAAAAACAAAGAAATTAAATATATGTTGGAAACATATTTTTTAGAGATTCTCTATATCGTTCCATTTGTAAAGTACTTTGAGCATCCGGTTCTTCCCATGTTGTAGTACTAGAGCCAACTTCATTTTCTTCATCACTATCTGTATATTCGTTATCTTCATCTAATGAATCAAATTCTCCATCACTCATGTCATTTCTTTGAATAAAGTTGTGTACAGCCATGCAAGCAACAATGATTTGGTTTTGTGTCTTCAGAGCAAAAGGTGGCATATTACCCAATATCTTTCATCTCGCTTTACACAAACCAAATGCACGTTCAATTATACTTCGAAGACTAGAATGATAATAATTAAAAACTTCAACTCTCCCCCTAATTCTTGGTCCAATTCTAAATTGTGGGAGATGGTACCTAGTTTTCTTATACGGTCCTAGAAAACCCGTAAAAGTGGGGTAACCAGAATCAACAAGATAATATTTACCTAAAGAATAAAACAATAATGCATGTTAGAACACAAACTTATAATGATATGTATATTTATAATATAAAAATGTTAAATACCTTGAGGAGGATGTGGAAAATGCAAGGCAGGCTTACGTAAAGCTTCCATAAATATCTTAGTATCATGTGCAGAACCTTCCCAACCTGCCCAAACAAATGTGAAACACATGCTAAAGTCACAAACAGCCATGAC
>PYAF01003880.1:57561-70367 GCA_007407185.1 Glycine tomentella
TTGGAGTGCAACTTGCTAATAAGAACATGTGCAAAACACAGGAAGCACTCATGTGTTCCACATGTTAGTTGCAGTAGCACACAACTCTTAAAACACAAATCCATGTCATAGATGTGTTGCTTGCCATAACCCTCCAAAGCAACCATTCCTCTGTTCCCATTCTTAATTCTTTGTACATTAAATCAATGCAGAAGTAGTTAAAAAACAAATAACGACATTTTACTTCATTAAAAAAATGCTTCAAAACACACCATCAAAGTTAATAAAAGCATAAGTGCACAACCAGGAGATCTACTTGCAAACCACATGCTACTAGATACCATTGTTGGAATTTAACTATAGTTTAATCCAAAGAAGTATCAAGTAAAAAAAAGATACAGTGTAGAAGTAAAAAAAGCATAACCCTAATCCATAATAACTCAAAATTTAAACGAGAAGAAAAAGAAATTGATGAATAAATTGTTAACCTATGATGTTAACAAACAAAGAAGAAGATATGAAGAAGGATGATATGAAGAGAAGTAAAAAAAAAAAAAAAAAGAAGAGAGATTGAGGAACAGAGGAGGAGCGAGGAAGACGCACTACCTTCAGTGGAAGACACAGAACCTTGGAGTGGAAGACGGAGAACCTTCGAGCGGAAGCGCAAAACTCTTTAGAGGAGCAAGAGGGAGAAACCATGGAAGACGCAGAACCTTCGAGAGGAAGCACAAAACTCTTCAGAGGAGCAAGAGAGAGAAACCATGTGCGTTCAGAAATGGGAAGGGTATCATTTGTCATTTTGAAATTTTTTGAGGATATTATTGTCCAAGCATAATTTAGGGAACAGCTTCCCGAAAAGCAGCATTCCATAAGTTAGAAATTTGAACTTTTAGAAAAGGTCTGTTAACAACTTTTACTTTTATAAAAGCTAAAAAAAATTTAATAACCAAACACTTTTAAAAAATAAAAAAGATCTTTTTCTAGTAGATAAGATGTTAGAAGATCTTTTACTTTGCAACCAAACGGGCCCTTAATTATCATCTTTTGTAATTTTATCTTCTTTGAGTAGTTGAAGGATTGTTTTCGTCAAATCAAGCAAAGTTTGGAGACAGAAGGCAACTAGCCTCCAACACAATCCAAAGAAATAAGCCAATCCCTTCACATAATTTATTCCCTTACGTGGTAGGAATCCAGAAGATCGTTGGTAATTGAGAGTATAATATGGAGGAGATCCCAAGAGAATCCTCATGAATTTTTCCACTTATTTTATTTAAATAATAGTTTGAACGATCCAAGAACCCATCTAGGAAAAAGGGGCCAGTTGTATCTTGAACATTGTTGTTAATTGAATTGTCATTGGCTACTTATGCTGGTAGTAGTAACATTGGGACAATTAATTTCTTTTGCACGAAATAAGGATCGGCAACAGTGTTCCTCTTAATTAGCAACGTTTGACAAGTGCCATTATGTAGTTAATTAATTAACCTCTACTGAATTGCTACCACGTGTTGTGTCAAAAACTTTAGCTTAAAGCCATTGATTCTTGCTTAGAACTCGTCCTAATGTAAAAGGCAAGTGAGTGAAGTGACAGTCTTTGTTACCAACGAGGCCTCTAATTAGTGCCATGTCCTACGCTAGAAACTTAGAAAGTTCTTTAGCTTTTAGTGATGACTTTGTGACATTTTAACTCAGGGATTTGGACTATCGACAACTGCAGCCGCTTTGTCAATGTGATTAGGTTCATTTTGTGTGTGCTTTTAATTAATTAATAAGTTAATCGTCTCAATAGTTTTACTTTCATTTTCTAATCCATAACAAACGTTTTACATTTTTTTGGTGAATTACATAGAGAACAAGGCTTTAAAAAGCCTCTAGCTAGGAAAAGAAACTTGCACTACATCAGCTAAAAGAGCATTTAAAACACAACATGGAGTAAATTCAAACACCTAATATGGAGTTTGGGATTCCAAAACATGCTTTGCCAAGGCATCCGTAGTTTGACTCGTTTCCCTCCAAACATGATTCCACATAATTTCTCCCTTATTATCATGCACCATCTGAATTTCTCTCATAAATATGATAATAAAGATGCAATTAATGATAATTATTTTTCATACCTTATGTTGTGGGTAATTATATTAATTTTTTTTAGAATTTTTGTTCATAATCATTATTTTGTGTTACTAAATTATATAAATTTGTTTTAAAAACTAAAAAAATATAATTTTGTGTGAATTTAGATGTTACAAGAGCAAATTTTGATCATAAAAGAACTAAGAACTATAAACATGATCTCGCCATAGTAAATGTGTTTTTGCCAAAGTGAAACACGACTCTTGATGAATCGAAAAAGGTAAATATTTTAGGGGTGATAAACCGGTCCAACCCAACAAGCCAACATGCTTATCTTTTAGTAGATCAGGTTGATGTTTCTAACATGTTAACACACTTTAACCCGTCTCATTTTGATTCGCCAAAAAACAAGTAGAGAGAAATAAATTTAATATTTATTTTGATATTTTATACAATATTATTAATTTTTATATAATTTATTTTTTGTCTAAATCATTTTTTCCAAAATTTAATGTAATACATTCAATTTTTAGTAAATTTTTATTATTTAATATTTATAAAAGATAAATTAATTAAA
This sequence comes from Glycine tomentella, assembly GCA_007407185.1. Classification (NCBI taxonomy): domain Eukaryota; kingdom Viridiplantae; phylum Streptophyta; class Magnoliopsida; order Fabales; family Fabaceae; genus Glycine; species Glycine tomentella. The sequence continues at coordinate 60,191 of PYAF01003880.1, forward strand.
ATGTATTTATTATTTTATTTCTTTCTTAATTTTTTATCTTTGACGGGCTAACGAGCTAACCTACCAACTCGCATATATGGGGAAGACTTTAATTTCCAACCCTTTTTTTTTACACAGGGCAAGGTTGCCCAACTCATTTTTGGTGGGTCAATGGTGGACGGGGTGGGTTGACCCGTTTTGTCACCCTATGATTTTCTACAGCGAAGCTGCACCTCACCACAATGGATTTGCAAAGTTGAAGACCTTGGAGTTACAAAACTCGCTACAATTAGACAACCTTTCAGCCCAGTGAACAAGATTTAGAAGCATGAAGATCAAGTGCAAAAGTCCTTAGTGTATAATTGTAGTTTCGCTATAGCGAATTATGCTTTTGTTGCAACAAAAATCCTTTAAGGCATAAAAAATAATGTAATCTCAACTCTATATATAACAAATAACATTTATCGATTATAAAAAAAAAAAAAACAAATGAAACAAAGTGAAATTGATGAAATTAACATGGAAGATAGGCAAGAATGTGTGTAGAAACATCCTTTTGTATAGACTTTTGGTTCATTTGTGAATTTCAAAAATAGAATATCTCCTCTCTCTCTCTCTCTCTCTTCCTCCATTGCTACTCTCTCTTAAGGTTCTATTTGGATCCTTAATGATCCATATGAGCTAAAATTCACAATTGTTGAGTGATTGAAGTAGAATTCAATTATGTAATCCTCTACTTTATGATTAATTTTCGAAGTTAATGTGATTCTAACTTTTAGGGATTTTGATTGTATGGAAACAAATTCAAATCATAGATCTGAAATGAGATTGTGCAAGGATTTGATTTTAGGTAAACAAGATTAAAACCTTTGATGTGCATATCAAGACTTGGATTGTGAGACTATTTCGATCATTGGAGAAAAGTCCATCATTGAACCCATTATGTAACATCCTTTACCCCAAATTGCAACTATCTTTATTCATAACATGACAGAATCCTTGTAAAAACATATTTTTCAAAAACTTTCTTAAACACAAGTTACTCATGATGATAGTGATAGTAGATTCTCTCATTATGGACTTCAGTGGAATATGCGAATTCAATTTGTTAAATTTGTTCTCTGTGCGCTTTTTCTTTGCTTGTGAGTCTCCATCGCCTTCCATTGCATTTGAATGTTCGTTTTGTGCATCATCCTTTTATGTTCCCAAATCCGTGATCAATTTTTGATGTTCTTCAAGCATTGTTTTCTATTTTTTGAGCATCTCTACGAGCTCAGTCAATTGCACACTCATGAACACTATTTTTTCCTCCATCCTTGGAGAGGTCATGACTTCCGTCATAGGTGAAGAATGTGTTACTATTGTCGAAGCTTTTCTTCTTTGCATGCTCACCATAACAAAGATCCACGAACTATGAATCCTTTCATCCTAAAGAATTGATGATTCCCACATATGACACCATTGTTATGGTAGGACACAGAATGTGATTTGTGTCATCTAGCATGGAGTAAAATGAGAGAATAAAAGACAAATAGATAGAGATCTTTGAAGTCTAATGTTATTGAGTTTTGTTGTATCACCATGTTATGTGATTATAAAATGTCTATTTATAACATTTGCTCTCGTAGCTCTCGTTGGAGATCTTATTTTGCTTAGAAGCAATTGTTTGAACTTTGTAGTCGGCTTATAATTTTTAAGGTGATCATCCTATGTTTAAGTTGTGTGCCACATGTTTATTGCATGTAAAGTTAATATTTATCCTCGAACACAATTTATTTTTTAAAACTATTTATAATTTTCATGGTTGATAGAATGACAAATTTATAGTTTAAACTTTAATAAATTTATATTCCTTTAAAATTTAAATCACATGTTTTCATCTTCTTGAAATGAAAATTTTCTTGTTTTGTCTATAAAATATTTTTCTTTAACATTCATTTTTCCAAATTTTGAAATCACTATTATTTTTTATATTCAAAATTCATTTAAAAAAGAGATAAATAACATTTATTTTATATATCTTAATTTTATTTAGAAACATCACGTGCTAACATTGTCTTATAGACATTAGTGGGCCTAGTGGGCCTGGTGGGTATCACATGTTAACGTTGTTCCAATTTCCAAACATAAGCTATTGAGAATTAATAACCCACAATAGTAAAAGCCGAAAATAAAATTCCAATTTTAAGAATAATGTAAATAAAAATATTTTACCAACACTAAAATTAAAACAAAACTAACTTCATTTTAGAAGAAATGAAAAATATATCTATGAAAAAAGAAGGATAAAAAAAAAAGGAAATGAAAGTGAGAACTCGGGCTCAGGGGGTGACAATAAACACTGTACCCAACACCACCCAGTCACCAACTCCAGTCTTTCCTTGAATTCCTCTTCCTATCTTACCAAACTCATTGAATTCGGCGTTGTTCACTGCACATGACGACGGTTCTATGCTGCAACGACGCTGCGCGGCCACACGTGCTGGTGATTCCGTTCCCAGCGCAGGGCCACATGATCCCCCTCCTCGACCTAACCCACAACCTTATAACTTCCAACCCCACCCTCACCATTACTATCCTCACCACCCCAAAAAACAAACCCCTCGTTTCCACTTTCCTCTCCTCCCACCCTTCTATTCAAACCCTAATCCTCCCCTTCCCCTCTCACCCTTCTCTTCCTCCCGGCATCGAAAACGCCAAAGACATGCCCCTATCCATTCGCCCCATCATGCTCTCTCTCTCCAACCTCCACCACCCTCTCACGAACTGGTTCCGCTCCCAACCTTCCCCTCCAAGCTTCATTATCTCCGACATGTTCTGCGGGTGGACCCAACGCCTCGCTTCCGAACTCGGAATTCAAAGACTCGTCTTCTCCCCCTCCGGCGCCTTTGCGTACTCCACCATGTGCTTTCTCTGGAAGGAAATTCCAAAACGCGAAAACGAACAAGACGAAAACGAGGTCGTTTCGTTTCACAGGCTTCCTAATTCCCCGGAATACCCCTGGTGGCAAGTTTCTCCGTTGTTCCGCAGCTACGTGGAGGGAGATTTGGATTCCGAGAAGTTGAGGGATTGGTTTCTCGGAAACTTTGCTAGCTGGGGACTTGTTGTGAATTCATTCGCGGAGTTGGAGAAGCCTTATTTTGAGTTTCTGAGAAAGGAAATGGGGCACGATCGAGTGTGGGCGGTTGGACCGTTGCTCCCTGAGGACGCGAATAAGGAGCGAGGAGGGTCGAGTTCGGTGTCCGTGAACGACGTCGTTTCTTGGCTGGATGAAAAGGAAGATTTAAAAGTGGTGTATGTTTGTTTCGGGAGCATTGCTGTTCTGTCCAAGGATCAAACGGAGGCGATTCAAACAGCGTTGGTGAAGAGTGGGGTCCACTTTATATGGTCAACCAAAGAAACGGTCAACGGAAACCAAGAGAGTGAGACTGTTCGATGGAGTAGAAACGAGAGAGGGCTTGTGATTAGGGGGTGGGCCCCGCAGGTGGTGATTCTTCGGCACCGTGCGGTGGGCGCGTTCTTGACTCACTGCGGGTGGAACTCGGTGATGGAATCGGTGGTGGCGGGGGTGCCGATGCTTGCGTGGCCTATGACCGCGGACCAATACGCGGATGCCACGTTGCTTGTGGATGAACTGAAGGTGGCGAAGAAGGTGTGCGAGGGGGAGAACACCGTTCCCGACTCGGACGTGTTGAGTCGAGTTCTGGCTGAGTCGGTGAGTGGAAACGGCACGGAAGCGAGGCGGGCGTTAGAACTAAAGACGGCCGCGCTTGACGCCGTTAGAGAGGGTGGAAGCTCCGTCAGGGATTTGCTGTGTTTGATGGAACGGCTACGTTTTCCGTTACAGTAGATGAACGTCAAAAGTTTGAGTTTCTGTGTAAGGGCATTTCGGACAGTGACGCCTTTTCATTTTGCAATGAAAAAAGAAATTTTAATATATTATGGGTGAATATCAGAATATGAGTTTTTCTTTTTGAAGACAATAATTCATTTAACATATTATTTATTATTTATTTAAATTAAGAATAAAAATACATTCTTAATATATAATTATTTTGTTTTAATTCCTTGAAATAAATGTAAGTTAAATTGGTCACTCATTCAGTTTATGGTTGAAATTAGATTGCTTAATTATCGTGTATAGATTTTTTTAAGGCTTAATTATATTATACAATTGATTTTTTTAATTATATTTAATGTTTAGTTTTGTTTCTTAATAATTAAAAGATTCAATTTGGTTTCTTAATATTTATAATCGGTTAATTGGTAACTGATGTAATATATATCCTTGAACTTCACTCCAATTGATCCTTTTACATCAGTTTCCAAGAAACCGATTCAAATAAATCCAAAGTTTGACAATTTTACAATTGCCTTGCTTATGCCATTGCATCAAATGCCTAGCTTATTATTTTGCTCAGAATATGTAGTCTTTATTTAAACTTGAAATCTCTTTGGTTGTTGAGTTACTACTGTCCATGTTGTTTGCTGCTTTGCAACTTGTGCGCATCTCTGACTGGGCAGTTGCTTTAATCCTATGCTGTAGGCTCTACATGATATTGGGTTATCAATTTTTGATTAAGATGAGTGATGTTGTAGTGGTGGTAGTGAGCAGGAGTTACGTATGGTCTAATGCATGCATGCTTCCAGTTCCTATCTTTCTTGTGTTGTTGTTTATCTTCTTTGATTGCATGGCAGTTGATGGGGTGGTGCTGGTACCTGTGTAAGCTTTTGCCTCTTCAGCTTCAGCTGAATTGTTCACCAATGATTTATTTGTTTTGTTCATCATTCAACATTCTTGTGTTGTTGTTTCTGTTCTTTGATCTCATGGCAATTGATAGGGTGCTGCTGCTACTTGTGTTAGTTTCTAGTAGTGGTAGTACTCATAGAAACCTTATGTTCCCTAAGTATCTTCCCTTTCATCATTGAAGATTTTGCTTGACAATCTAATGTACACTTAATTACAGTATACAATTTTTATTTTCTTTTCACAGGAATTTAGTCAGGACCATGTGATTCCTATCAATTCAGCAAGATCTGATCTGGTAAAGAAAGCCTTGAAATAAATATATTTTGCTGTACTGGATAAACTGTTGAAGATATTTAATATATATATATATATATATATTAAATATTAATATGTTCACATACAAGCCCAATAGGTTATTGTATGATTATATGGGTCCATATGGACTGGAGCCCAATAGCCTATTATATTACTAGGGTTTTCCCTAAGCTGGAGGCAACACTGTTGAACATTCCAAATTCTGATGCCTCTTGGTGTAATACTTCAAGCACCCAACACTAAACCCTTCTCTCTCAAACCTCCTTACCTCCAACAATCTTGAAGTATTAGCTTCGTGTATCGGATTTGAGCGAGTAAGGTGTTGTTTCAAAGATCTCATCGAGAGGAACTCAAGGGTGTGATCACTTTCGTGTTTCGACGGAAGGATTGACAAGGATCTGAGATTGAAAACGTTACAGCCGTAACTTTTGAGACCAGATCCTGGAAATTTCAGCCAATTTCGTGAGTTGAAACCTTGTGAGTTTTGTTCTTCTCGTCGAGACGATCGTTTTGAGTGGTCATTTACGAAAAATGGATGTCAAACGAAGGAGCTACAGCCGTTTGAAGTTTCTACAACTTTTTCGGCGACTGGTTCATCTTCTCCGACGAACTTTCCAGCAACTTCGTCTTCTCCGGCAAACTTTCCGGCGACTGGTTCGTCTTCTCCGGCGAACTTTTCCGGCGACCGACGATTTTCCGGCGAACTTTTCCGACGATTTTTCAGCAAGTCTCCGGCAACCAAAAATCATTGTTCCTAAGGTTTTTAGGCGTTCCGGACTCATTTTTGGGGTCAAATTTGACAAATTTCACCTCTACAGTGTTGTTTTTGAAAAGTTAGAAGGTTTGATATACTTTGGAGGATTTTAAGGTGTACTCTTTCTAACTCTTTTACTTTGATTAAAATGGCAAAACATAACTCCCATGATATCATAAAGCTGAAATCCTTTGATGTCACTGAATTTCAAGGTTGGAAATTTCATGTTCAGTTTGGCATGAAGGAACGTGATATATTCTATACTGCATTAAGTGATTTTGCATCTACTGTTGAAAATGTGGATGAATATCAATGGATTAAAGATGAAGATTTTTATAGAGATTATTTATTAAACTCTTTAAATCCTCATTTAGCTATGACTTATAGTGAGTATAAGACTGCAAAGGAGATATGGGATCACTTAAACAGTCAATTTCAAAAACAAGAGAGGCTTTCTAAGACTCTTCTAGCAGAGAAGTTCTTTGACTTTAAGTTCAATATGAACTCAAGCATCACTTCTCAATTAATTGAACTTGAGAATATGAGAAAAACAAGCTAAAAGAGGACAAGTCTGATTTGTCTGATAATCTCTTTGTTGGTCTTGTGTTGAGTAAGCTACATGTTGAATGGAATTCTTTTAAGACTGACATGCACAGACTAAAAGAACAGATGGGGCTGGATGAATTAAAAAGGTACATTCATATTGAAGATCAAAACATTTGTAGGAAGAGTTTGGAACAAGTAGGACAACAAAAGTCAGTTGCCAACTTAGTTTCACATTCCTATAAATATCAGAAAAAGTCCAAGCCACCAGAAGGTGAATCTCTTCACAGTTAGAGGCCAAAAAGCCTATCTTCAAGAAGAAGAAGAAGGGCAAGTGCCATAACTGTGGAAAGTGGGGTCACTGGGCAACAGAGTGTAAGCTACCAAAGATGTTAAAGAACAATACACCACAAAATGAGGCTAATATGCTAATTAGTGAACTTGAGCCTCAAGCCTTCATTGGAATGATGAATAATGGAAAGGCCAGTGTCTCTTCTGAGTGGTGGTTGGACAGTGGTGCTACATGTCATGCAACAAATGATGGGAATTTACTCACTGAGGTCATAGAAGTGAAAGACACCGTGGAAAATTGTAATGGTGGTGAGGCAGAGGTGACTCATGCTGGAACTGCTAATCTGGTGCTTTCTTCAGGTAAGTTACTAACTTTGAAACATGTTAAAGTAGTACTTTTACTTAAAAAGAATTTAATATCTATGAGTTTACTTGATAAAGCTGGTATTTCTTTTTCAAATATGAATGGTAGAGTAACTTTATCTGTTATCTCATGCTACTTCGGTTGTGCATTTATGATCAATGGCATGTATAGATTGAGTTTAGATATTGATAGCATAAACCATGTTAGTTCTACTTTGATTGATCCAAAATTATTACATAATAGACTTGGACATGTGAACTATAGGAAAATGCAACATTTATCTAAAACTCACAACATTCCATTAGATACTTCTATTCGATTTGACAAACGTGAAGTGTGTGCACAGACTAAGATCACTAAAAAACCTTTTAAATCGGTTTCTAAAAGCACAACACTTCTTGAGCTTATACATTCTGATCTTTGTGACTTTAAAAACTATGTCACCAGAGGGGGTCGAAAGTATCTAATCACTTTCATAAATGATTTTTTTAGATACTGTCATGTTTATTTGTTGAAATTGAAAGATGAGGCTTTTGAGAAGTTTAAGTTTTTTAAATCTAGAGTTGAAAATCAACTTAATTTGAAAATTAAGAGGTTTAGGAGTGATAGAGGAAGAGAATATACAATGACTGGGTTCAAGGAATTTTGTGCTTTGGAAGACATAATACTTGAAACCACTGCTCCTTACTCACCCCAATCAAATGGTGTTGCAGAGCGTAAGAATATAACTTTAATTGAAATGCTAAATTCTATGTTACTTACAGCTGGCATGCCTTCCTCCTATTGGGGAGAAGCTGTTTTAACTGCTAATCACATCTTAAACAAGTTGCCGCACTCTAAATTGTCTAAGACACCTTATGAGATATGGCACAAACCTCCTTGTAGATATGATACCCTTAAAACTTAGGGTTGTGTTGCCTATGTAAGGATACAAGATCGTAAAAGGCCTAAGGTGGGACCTAGAACCACTACTTGTGTATATCTAGGTAGTGCAGAAGATAGTGCTGCAAATAGATTTTTGGATCTATCTACTAATACAGTGATAGAATCTAGAGGTGCAGAATTCTTTGAGTACAAGTTTGTTAGCAATCTTGACTTGAAGGTTTTTGGATCTACAGATATGATTTCAGAATCTCCTGTAGAATCTATAGCTTGTCCTTCTGACACTAATCTCACACAACTGGCTTTTGAACCAATCTCAGTTAGAAAATCTACAAGAGATAAAGTTTATAAAAGTTTTGGTGATGACTTTGTCACTTACCATATAGAGGGTGATCCATTCTCCTATCAAGAAGCAATGAGATCTAGAGAATCCTTACTGTGGGCAGAAGCCATAGATGATGAAATGAGTTCTTTGCTACAGAATCACACTTGGCAGCTAGTCAATTTGCCAAAAGGGGCTAAGGCAATAGGCTGTAAGTGGGTATTAAAGAAGAAACTGGATGGTGACAGATCAATAGCTAGATATAAAGCACGTTTAGTAGCTAAAGGCTTTAAACAACATAGTGGAATAGACTTTTTTGATGTTTATTCACCTGTAAGTCATCTGTCAACTATAAGAATTCTTCTTGCTTTGACATCTATTGAACACTTTGTAGTGCATCAAATGGATGTAAAGACAGCTTTCTTAAATGGAGATTTAAATGAAGAAATTTACATGGAACAACCTGAAGGGTATGTCATGAAAGGCCTTGAGGATAAAGTTTGTATATTGAACAAATCTTTGTATGGTCTTAAACAAGCACCTAAGATGTGACATCTTAAGTTTGACAAGGTGGTAAAGAGCTATGGTTTTCAGTCCGGCTATTCAGATAAATGCCTTTATTATCGTTTCATGTCAAATAAGATAGTCATCATATGCTTGTATGTTGATGACATGTTAATTCTTGGCTCTGATCATTCTATAGTGAGTGATGTGAAAATCACTTTAGCTAGAGAATTTGACATGAAAGATCTTGGTATAGTTAGTACCATTCTCGGTATGAAAGTAAGCTTTGAAAGGCAAGTTATCTCCCTTAGCCAAACTCATTATATTGAGTAGCTACTTTCTACCTGGGGATACAGTGAGTGTAAACCGAGTGAGACACCATATGATTATAACAAAAGACTAAGTCATAATGAAGGGACCAGTGTGGATCAGTTAAAGTACTCAAAACTGATAAGTAGTCTCATGTATGCTATGAGTTGCACTAGACTTGACATAGTCTTTGTAGTTGGCATGTTGAGTCGTTTCACTAGTAATCCTAGTAAAGAGCATTGGGATGCCCTTAGTAGGCTGATGAGATACCTTAAAGGTACTAAAGATTATGCTCTATGTTATTCTGGTTATCCTCCAACTATGGATGGATATTCTGATGCCTCATGGTGTTCAGAAATTGGAAATAGTAAATCCACCAGTGGATATGTATTCATTCTGGGTAGAGCTGCTGTTACTTGGAAATCCAAAAGACAGACTTGCGTTGCGTTGTCATCAATGGAATCAGAACTTTTTGCTTTAGCCTCAGCTGGTGAAGAGGCAGAGTGGATAAAGAATCTGATTATGGATATTCCTTTGACTAAACTAAAGATTAATTCTATAAGTTTATTTTGTGATAATCAAGCAGCAGTCCAAGTCATAAAAAATGCTCTCTTTAATTCAAAGAGAAGACATGTGAGATTGAGACATGCATTGTTGAATTATCTGAAAGAACAAAGAGTTATCAGTTTGGTTGATGTGAGATCGAAGGATAACATGGCCGATGCTCTCACAAAAGGTTTGCCTAAAGATCGATTATTCTAAATAGTGGGGGAAATGGGGTTAAAGACTATGTAGACAAGTCTTAATTATTATTTACTTACCTTAAATTGTGTGTTTTGAATTATCGAATCTTCTTTTGTTGGCCAAATGATAAGCACAATTTATATGTTTCATCGATGATCGTGGTTGCTAATTATTTTGAAAAGGGTGAATTATCTCATTCCAAAATTGATGAGATGATTTTTAATCCAAATCAAAGTTCTATCTGGGAAGCTTGTGTCATTCCAAACTTGATGATACAATCCTACCAGGTTGGCTTATCCTTTTGGTTAAATGATCTCATTCCAAACTTGATGTTAGATTATTTGACTTTAAGGAATTAGTAACTGTGACATTCCAAATTGAAACATAGAAATAGTTGATTATATAAGAAGCCTATTGGTC
>PYAF01003880.1:76149-88875 GCA_007407185.1 Glycine tomentella
ATTATTTTTTTCAAAAAAAGCTTAATACCACCAAGTAGGTTTTTTAATAAGGTTATCACTGAGAAGTATTTATATGTTTGTGTTAATTACCATAAATGCTAAGTAAATCTCAACCTAAATAGAAATATTGTAACTTTTTTTTTAAGAATAAAGACTTATATTATATCAAGAAGAATAAGAGAATCAACAAAATGAAGACATGTAAAAAAGTATTATTTTTCGTCAAATAATTAACAAATTATGGAAAGGGTATAATTATTTTATTTTAAATAATTAATAGATCAGATAGAATATTTTAATAATTAAAAGATTAAATTAAACCTTAAAATATAATTAAGTGACCAATTATATAATTAAATATTTTCTTTATCCATGAGCCTATGATAGTAATTCACACAGTGACAGCACGCACATGAACAGTAAGAATCTTAAGTAAATATTTACATAGCATCTTGTAAACATGGTGATTATTTTAATAAAGTTATTTAATCTCATAAGTACGGTCCAGAAGAGTGAAATAGAATGAAAATGAGTGAAATTGAAAAAGAAAAAAAATTAAAACAGTGTGTAAAAGAATCCAACACATACCAAAATTTTGAAACATTTTACACATTTCTGTCTTTCCTCAACAACCGAACGGAGCAATAGTGAGTACAAAAAGTTTATGATCTTGATATTTATTAAGTTTTGTTTTATTTCCAGCTTAGCTTTTGACTTAGTAGCGTTAAAGTTGTTTTAGAGCAAATTATGGCTGCTTCCTCAATATTTTGGACTTATGACACACATATGCTCATTCTTAAACCCCTACACAAAACCAAGGGCGGACGCATGTATAAGATAAGGGGGGCAAGTACCTCCCCTTAAATTTTCAGATGAAAATACTAAAATATCATTCTTTTTAATTTTTTTTTACAAAATACCCCCCACAACGCATACATGCTACCCTACCTTCTTTTCTCTCTTTCAGCAGTCAAGCACGGAGCTCCTCGACCAGGATCACACTTTTTTGCTCCTTCTCCACCAGGACCATCACCGTCGACCATCGCCCACCAGAGCCTCCTCGCGGCTCGCGCAACACGCCAACACCTCACTCGCGAATCGCGATCTACGCTCGTCCCCCGCACCGTGGTCATTAGCAACGGCTTCCCCTCCTCCAAGAATCACAACATCATTTTTGATAAAGGCACTGGTGGGCGATGCATTGTGTTTTTCCTTGTTTTTTGGGTTGGAATTGAATTGAATTGAACCTGTTTCCTCTTACTTGTTGTTCTGTTCGGAGAGAACAGAAATGTCCAACAAGTGGTGTTGGATGATTTCTATAGGATCGGGCTCTCTCTCTCTTAAGAAGCTTATGAACTGAAGCAACTTAAGGAAGAAGAAGATCACCGCAGCGATACACACGAAGCAATTGGTGTGCAGTGTGTGCCGTGTGAATGGAAAGAGAGAGTCAGAATTGTGTGTGTACCTTTCACCATGGTTTGTGCTGTATTTATAGGATTTTACCTGGACTTTGATAACAGACGGTTGAGTCCAATATCTTCTTCCTTGATATGTGGAGATATTGATAACTAGAAGATAATGATCATATCTTCTATCTTCTGGTGGTTACCTTCTGGTGGTTATGATAATAGATTAATGGAGATTTAAACATTTGAATTAGTCGAATCAAAAGATAATATATGTTTATCTTTTATCCGTAACAGATGCTCCTCAGCCCGGTCATCTAGCACTATGGGTGGCCGGGATGTACCAGTAATGGAGCCGACCATGCTTTTTGGGAAGAACCCGAGCAAGGTTAATTGGTGTCTGAACCGAGATGGTTTTCATCCGAGCCGAGGTGATTATTATCCGAACCGAGACATACTTCACACCTGCCCCTTGTCGAGATAATCCATCTTCTGACAACATCCACCGGTCATTTCTCATCGATGTTAATGCCGAGCTATCTCTTGTCTTTTCAAAGCAGCCTGAACAGCTATGAACATAGAGGAATGGAACGTCTTCTATTCTCCAGCTGCCACATGTCTTGTCAACCAGCCTTTGTCCTTTCTTTGCACGTTTCAATCATTTCCTTTCTGTGCTAATGACATCTTTGCCCCTTCCACGTTCTTCCATAACCAGCAGTTATTATCCATGACTTTTGAATTCTGGCGGTTACTCTTTTTGTTTAATGTGCCCCTTCCGTTTCATTTCATTAAAACACTTTTATTTCGATTTGGCCTTCACATCTTCTGCATTCTCATCTCCCTTGCGCCCCTTCTGCATCTTTTGCGACCTCTGCGTTCTTGCTTCTTCCAGTGCCTTTTCTGAGTCACTTGTTCCTCGCTATCGATCCTCCTTCCATCAACCCTCTTCTACTCCAGGTATCTTTCACTTACTTTTTATTTGCTGCCATTTTAATTTCTTGTTTTCCATTCTGTTTCGTATAAACCCTAAGTGTCAGTATTTTCTGCATATCCCTTCAATCTCCAGTTCTTGTGCTTTTTTCGCATCTGTGTGTTCTTTCACCATTCATCATGAAATATACTCCTGAACAAGAAGAGGAAATCTGCAAATCCGTTTCTCCTCGTGCTGCATTCTGGCTTTTTGGCCTTCCCCTTTCTGAAGAAGAAAAAAGAAAGTCCCTGCTTCGGGTTCCTTCTGGCCCAGGCAGTTCGAAGACCCACAATCCCAAACCTCCCAATCCTTCCAGATTAGGGCCTTCTATATTGGGGTCATCGTCACGTCAAAGGTCGGCAATTGCCTCCGAGTCTAGGGTACCCCCCAGGGCTCCCACTCCTTCGAGTAATGCCCCTTCAATTAATTTTGAAACCAGCCCCACATCTGAGCCAGATTTTGAAATCCGATATGAACATTGTCCAAACTGTGTGGAGGAATTCATATATTTAGCCAGTAGGGATCTCAATAGACAAGCCGAGGCCCTACTGGATCGATGCCGGCACAACCCCATCAGGGTTCCTAAGCCTCCTCCAAAAGAAACTAATGTACCACCGCCCCAATTAGATAGTAATGCTGGGGTGCCGACTTCTGCTGAGGCCTCCGTCATACCGGCTCCGACCTCTTCTCACCCTAGCCCCTTGACGGTTCTTCTTCCAGGTACTTCACTAATAATTGTTTCTTTTTTATTGTCGTAGGTAATTATGGACTCATCTCGGGCCAGAACTGCTGAGGAATCCGCGACTGGGTCTCGATCTGAAACTCCTTCCCTTGCTTTAACAGGTAGGTTCCCCTGGGTCACCCATGAGGTGTTACAACACACCTCGGTATTAGATTCCGAGGACCTTGCTTTGATCCCCCTCGGGGTTCAAGAGGGCTTTTACATCTGCCTTCCCCACCCGGGTGAGCCCATCTGCTCCTCCCGAGAAGGGAACGATCCCGACTTTTTTTTTTATTTTACAAAGATGTCATTACTCGGTTGGGAGTTCGTCTTCCCTTTACCGACTTTCAAATGCGGGTGTTGGATCATCTGCAAGTTGCCCTTTCCCAAATTCATCCGAACGGCTGGGCCTTTATGCAAGCCTTCAAAATCCTTTGCCGAAGGCTAGAGATTCCTTGCACTTGTCCTTTATTCTTTTATTTTTTCATGGTTCAAACCAACTGATCCGGTAGGGAACCTACCGACCGGAAAGGCTGGACTTCTTTCCGAGGTCGTGCTAACCGTCACTCCAACCGTCGGCTTTTTTCCTTATACGCCGAGTCCTTCAAGGGCTTTAAGGATAAATTCTTTAAGGTCGTTGCCGAGCCGAGCCCAGCCAACGTCCTTTTTTCTTTAACTCAACTGATTATTCCTCGGAATCTTGGAAGTATCCATTGTATTGGTCTTCCGCTCACCACGACCTTCCTTCCGCCTTTTACCGAACCGACGAGACTCGATTGTCGGATTTTGATGCCACTTCTGCAGCTCGAATAATGTCGTACAAAGAGTCGGGATGCTTGGCCCTCATAGCTTCTTATATTCAGTATGGTCAGTTTAGATTTCATTCATAGATAAAACTGAATACTTAACTTCTTTTATTGCTAATCTTTTGATGTTTGTGCAGCGGTCGAAATGGACTCCCGCCCGGTACCAAGACCCTCTCACCTCTTGGCTCTCAAATCCCGGAAAAAGCGAAAGCTGACCAGGGGGACTAGCAGGGCTGACCCGGCCCCGATTCCTGCCGAGCCCGCTGTGGAGGCTCCAATTCCTCCGCCACCTTCTCCTGTGGCCGAGGTGCCCGTCATCATTCCCGATGAGCCCGCAGCCAACATTGTTCCTGATGCCCCAGCCCCGACTGATGCTCCTTCCTCGGTGCCCGAGCCTTCCGAGGAGCATATTCAGCTCTCTCCCCGGACTCTATGGGATAAGGGGATGACTAGAGAATTTTTCCAAGTAGCTCGGGCACCGAAGAGGTACTCTGACATAGTGCCTTTTCTGATCCTGAGTTGGAGGAGCTGAGCTCAATGGAGCTGGCTTGCTTGAAAACCGCCACCTTGGTTGGAAGCTTAGCATCTTTGAATAAGAAAGCTTGCAAGGTGGCTGCCGAGCTTGAAGCTTCTGAGAGTGGGACCCGGCGACTTCAACAGGAGCTGAACTTGGCCCGGGAGCAAGCGGCGTCCTCGGCCCAGGAGCTGGAAGCATCTCGGGCGGAGGCCAAAGAGGCTCAGGAGTCGGTAGCAAAGCTGACTTCAGAGCTTGAGGCATCTCGGGCCCAACTCGCAACTTCTCGAGCGGAGACTGAATCTTCTCAGGCTGCTGTGGCCAAGTTGGAGGAGAATCTGACCGAGTTCCGGGGGCGGGTCGTCGACGCTCGCGACCGGTGTGATCAGCTACTTGCTATCAATGAAAATAAAACTAAGCAAGTAGCTGACACCCTCAACGAACTTATGTTCGTTCGGTCGCAGCTAGCCCGGTCTACCAAAGCTTTATTTAACAACGCTTTGGACCAGATCCGCTTCCTGAACCCCGGCCTTAAGCTGAACACCGAAGGCATGCATTTCAAGTCTTATGTCGGGAATGGCCAGCTACTGACCGTATCGGACAGTGAGGAGGAGGAAGCAAGCTCAGCGGACACGCCCGAGGAGGATCCTGGTCAAGGTGGCGACGGGAACTAAAAAAGCCGGAATGCCAGTTTTGTTTGTATTTACTTTATCTTTTCTGAACAATTCTTGAATACTTTGCATAATTTCATTAAGTAATTGTAGTCGGCTTTTATCAGTTTCGATTTACCGCTTTTATTTCTTCCGTATAATGGCTCCAACGGCCAAGTACTTTTTACCCTGACTTGTCAGTCGGGATTTAAATACTTCACTTTGACTTCTATGGCCAAGTATTTTTTACCCGAATCGTCGGTCGGGATTTTAAATATTTTATTTTGGCTTCCATGGCCAAGTATATATATATATATATATATATATATATATATATATTTTAACCCGAATCTTTGGTCGGCGTTAAATATGATTATGGGATCATGTTCCCGTCTTAGCAACTGTTAAATGTATTCGTAACTTTAATTTGTAGATGTAATTCTTTCGGGAAACCCGATGATTCACCCTTGATTAAATAGTTACGTCGGCCTGATCAGGACCGAGTTAATACAAAACAACGACTAAGCGCTCAAATCTTGTGCACAATAAAATGTTCCTTTCAACAAGGATTTTATTAATAATCTTCAAAGATTTACATAAGTTCATGATCTCAATGACAGACTTGCGCGGGTTTTATGTCCCCGGTTCACATAATCGACTAATGAGAAATACATGAAAAATTTCTGGTGATTCCTACTAAGGGAAATCACCGTGAACTCCCATGATCCCTATGACGAGCTTATCAGCCAATTAAAGGGAAACACATGGTGTCCATGATTCTGATGACGGATTTAGAGCCGACTAAAGGGAAACACATGGTGGAGTTCCATGATCCCGATGACCGACTGACAGTCAACTAAAGGAAAACACATGGACTTTCTCGGCTGCATATTGTCAACTATAATATTTCTTCAACTTGTCCACGTTCCAAGTCCGTTTGACTTGCTTGCCGCCCAATGTTTCCAACAAATATGCTCCTTGCCCAAGATTTTGGACAACCCGATACGGTCCTTCCCAATTTGCTGCTAGCTTCCCATCTCGGGCATTCTTATTTCCGATGTCTGCTGGGCGTAACACGAGATTGTCTTTTTCAAAAGATCTCGGTCTCACCTTTTTGCTGAATCTTTAGGCCAGTTTGCCCTTTTGATGTAGATCCCGGCGATGGGCAGCAGTGCGGTCTTCTATTAAATCCAGTTCAGCAGCAAGTGCAACATCATTGTTGTTCTCCTGAGATATATGTTGTCTTCTCCAAGATGATTGGCCAATTTCCACAGGAATCATGGCTTCACATCCATACGTCATCTTGAATGGGGTCTCTCCGATAGTTGTTTGGGCTGTAGTTCTATAAGCCCAAAGCACGTAATAGAGTTGTTCGACCCAGTTTGGGCCGGCTTCATGCATTCTTTTCTTTAACCCTTTGAGGATAACCTTGTTTGCTGCCTCTACTTGACCATTAGACTGTGGGTGCTCTACTGAGGCAAAATGGTGCTTGATGTGGAAGCCGGTCATCATTGCCTTGAAAGTACTGTCGGCAAATTGTGTCCCATTATCGGTGACAATCTCTGTCGGGATTCCAAACCTCGCTATTATGCTCCGTTCTAAGAATTTTTGAACACAGGCCGAGGTGATAGCAGACAATGGCTCGGCCTTGATCCACTTGGTAAAGTAGTCAACGGCAACTGTTAGCCATCGTATTTGGCCTTCCGTAGCTTTGAACGGCCCCAGGAGATCCATGCCCCATTTATAAAATGGCCATGGAGCAGTGATCAGGCTGAGCTCGGATGGAGGGACCCATACTATTTTCGCATGCTTCTGATAACTACCACACTTCTTGACATGCTCTGCTGCATTGCCGAATGGGCTGGTTCGTCCTTACAACAACGGTATGGCTTTGAAAATATGGGCGAAGCCTCTTTGCCGTGGTGAATAGAGCAAAAGCCACCTTTTCGAGTTTCTGGTATCATAATTCTGAGTTCTTGAGAGCTCGGCTTATAAAATATACCGGCAACTGTGACTTGCCCACTTCTCTGACCAGAACTGCGCTGATGGCCTCTTCCCCGACAGAGAGATACAGGAAAAGTGTCTCACCCGGTTCGGGTTTCGACAATACTGGAGGGGAAGCCAAGCATGTTTTGATATGCTGAAATGCTTCCTCACACGCCGAGTTCCATCCTATGCTTGCCTCTTTCTTCAACAACTTGAAGAAAGGAAGGGCCTTTTCCGCGGACCTCGGAAGAAACCGGGTTAAGGCCGTCATTCTACCCGTCAATTGTTGAACCTCCTTCTTGTTGGTCGGAAATTGCATATCCAGGACGGCCTTGCATTTATCTGGGTTTGCCTCTATTCCCCTGTGAGTCAACATAAAACCCAGGAATTTTCTGGCTCTCACCCCAAATGCACACTTCAATGGGTTCAGCTGTATGTTGTGCTGCCTCAGTTTCTGGAAGGTTTCTTCCAAATCCTGGATGTGGTCCCCGGCCGTCGGTGTCTTCGTGATCATATCGTCGATGTATACTTCAATATTGTGCCTGATTTGATCCGAGAAGACCTTATTCATCATCCTCTGGTAGGTCACCCCGACATTTTTCAAACCAAAAGGCATGACATCATAACAGTAGTTGGCATCAATACCTCGAAATGACGTCTTCTCTTTGTCATCTGGATGCATGGGTATCTGGTTATACCTAGAATAAGCGTCCATGAACGATAGCAACTGGAAGCCGGTCGAGTTATCTACAAGCTGATCGATACTCGGCATCGGATACGAATCCTTGGGACAAACTTTATTCAGATCTGTGTAATCAACACAGACCTGCCACTTCCCGTTGGATTTCTTTACCATGACCATGTTGGAAAGCCACGTCGTGTACTGTATCTTTCTTATAAATCCGACCTCCAACAGCTCTTTAATATGCTTCGTCAGGGCTTGCTTCCTATCCGGGCCGAGCTTCCTGTTCTTCTGTGCCACTGGCTTGAAACCGACATACATCGCCAGTTTGTGGCAGCAAAAGGTGGGTTTTATTCCAGGTATCTCGGATGCCTTTCAGGCAAAGACATCCTGATTCTCCCTCAGGCATTGGATCAGCTTGCCCTTGGTTTCTGGATCGCATTGTTTGCCCACCTTCGTAACTTGTTCCGAGGAACTGCCGATCTGGACATCCTCAAGTTCGTCCACGAGCTCTGGCCTCCATTCCTCGATATCCCGCATGTCTAACTCTACCAGATTAACTGATTTCCGGGATGATTATGTCTCGGACCTAGATCCTCCCTGCTCTCCTTGTCGAATCCGAGGTGGGGACGACGGGCCACCCTCCATTTCCCTGATCGTGTTGTAGTAACACTGCCGGGATTCTCTCTGATCTCCGCAAATCGTAATGACTTTGCCGAGATGCCCGATCATCTTCATCTTCAGATGCTTGGTGGACATCAGGATGTCCCATTTGTGGAGTGTGGGTTTACCCAAAATGATGTTATATGGGGACGAAAATTCACCAACGGTGAACATCACCCTTTCCGACTTGAAGCCTTCCTTCGTTCCCAGTGTTAGCTGGAGATAGATGGCCCCCTTTAAGCCAGTGCCTTCTCCGTTGAAACCGTACAACATAGTTTGGCATGGCCTCAGGTCTTCCTCCTTCAAATTCATCTTTTTGAAGGCGTTCCAGTTAATGATGTCGGCCGAACTACCGTTGTCAACAAATATCCTTTTGACCCGGAAATTGGCTACGGTTCCTGTTATGACGAGACCATCTTTATGCCCGGGTATCACTCCCTTCAAGTCTTCCTCGGTAAAATAAATCAGCGGGGGTGCGTCTTTCTTGCTATTCCCGCCGCTGTTTTCCTTGAACTTCGGCCTATCCCTTACTGACATTACCTCCTTGAGGTATTTTTTCCACTGATTGGCTGTATCACCTCCTCCTCCCATTCCTCCTATGATGACGTTGCATTCGAACTCGGGTTCTGGGAACTCCTCGTCCTTCTTACTTTTCTTGTCATCTCGTGGTTTATTCTCTTGCTGGGCTTTTCTCTTGGCTTGGTGCCCCTGGGTTCGAATTACGTATTGGCGCAGCTTGCCTTCACGCACGAACCTCTCTATTGCATCTCGGAGCTCCCAGCACTGGTCGGTCGTATGTCCCGGTCCATTGTGAAAATCACAATACTGAGAGTAATCCATCCCTTCTCTCCGCACTATGGGAGGAGATCCGACTTTCCTCATCTCGGTGAAAGCCACCTCCTTCCAAATTTGACTCTAACTATGGGTTTTTTTTTTATTTTCCCTCGGAGCCGAGTTGGCGATCTCCATCTGCTCCAACTCCAAGTACTTTTTGGATCGGACCCTAAACTCGTTTAGGGTTTTCACAGGATCCTTATAGATCGACTTACCTAGGCGGGAGGTCCCGTTGAGTCCAGCCGACAGAAGGTGGACATGGACTTTCTCTTCTAACCCTTGGACTTGCAGTGCGGCTTCCTTGAATCGGTCCAAATAGCTCTGTAAGGTTTCCCCGGTCTGCTGACGTATCTTTCCCAGGGCAAACTCGAATTTTGGCTGTTTCTTGCTTACTGCGAAATTCATCAAAAACTTCTGGCCGAAATCCTCGAAGTTGCGAATAGTCCTCGGCGGCAATGAGTGGAACCAGGTCTGGGCGACCCCGGTTAAGGTGGTAGCGAAGATCCAAGATATGATGGGTTCATCAATTCCACGAACACACATCTGCATATCAAACTCGTCGATATGTACCTGCAGATCTTGGCTCCCGTCATATTTGGACAGGAAGGAGCCATCGAAATCCTCCAGAAACTGAGCGTCCACTATCTGGTCGACGAATGGACTGTTATTTTGATGACCCCGACGATACTTCCTTCGATACGTGTAACACCCCGTATGCACCCAGTGTGTTAACATTACTATAATATCAGAATAGCATAAAATAAGCCGCGGAAGCATACAAAATCGTATTTCTTGATACATTATGTATGGTACATAAACAGAAACATGATATAATTCACTATTTCTAGCCCTCTTTGATCCAGATAATCAAACAATAAAACCAGGCAGATAACAACCATGTCTATAACGATATGACAGGAGACAGAAACTACCTCGATATGCATACACCACAAGGAGCTCCAACCTCACAAATGCTAGTCCAAGCAATTGCCATGCTTAGCTCTACTGGCTCCTTACCAGGGCTCTATCCTCTGCTCGACACCTGTAACATAAATCCCACATGGGGTGAGATAAACATCTCAGTAAGCCAGGGTCCTTGGAGGTCTTTCCTCCCCCTGGTTCACTATCAACTGCCTATTGTAACAATGTGGCTTATCTATAGCCATCTGCATTCTCTCACCACAGATCACTCATACTGCTTATTATGCACGCCTAACCAGGCCTGTGCGCTCACCCTCTAAATTGAGAGATCCTCTGTCTAAGAAAAATAGGCTCTCTCAAGCTCCATGAGCTTTAATTCTCAATCTCATAACATATATATCTCGGCCTTCTCGGCTTTCTTATCTCATATCAATCATATATATATATATATATGTATATCTATTCATCTTATCTGTAACACCTCATCACTGCTGAGGTAACACTGATCCAAGGAATAGGTTCTCTGTAACCTAGTCCTTCACCTGGGGATAATCATCTAACAGGTACAAATCCCCAGAATCTTACTGTACTCTAATAAATACCTGAGAGGATCATCCAGTAAAGGGCTCTCCACTCACTCAGGGCTTTGACAAACATTGCCTGAGGAATCTCTTAACTCAGGACTTTCATACACATTGCCTGAGGAATCTCTCAACTCAGGACTTCTACAAACATTGCCTGAGGAATCTCTCAACTCAGGACTTCACACTACGTACCTGAATAGGATCATCCACTGAAGGGCACATCTATTCAGGACGTCACACTGAGTACCTGAATAGGATCATCCACTGAAGGGCACATCTATTCAGGACTCAGGCCTGAGTAGGATCATCTACTTAAAGACACATCTACTCAGGACTTGCCGTCCAATACCTGAATAGGATCATCTACTTAAAGGCATATCTATTCAGGAATTACATGGACGCCTATGGATTATCCCAAGGAAGATCATTCACTTAAGGGCACATTCCCAAGGGGTCCATAGTCCACTATTCTCTGGCCAGAGAATGCACACCTAATTCTCATAAACAATACAAGACATGACACTCTCACAGTGTCAATTTAACATCAAGACCAACATGCCATAACGGCATTACCTCAATACACATCGCAACACCAGCATGGTTTTTCACTATCATAGTCATCATCATTCAACATCAAGGTGCCTGACATGTCATACGGAACAATCGTCAATATACAGTATAACACTCTCGCAGTGTTAGCTTATCAGCAGGCACCGAACACTCATACAATGTTCATCTCATCACTAGAACATCAGGGTATGTCTCTTATACCCAATACAGCTCAATCCTCTATCCTAGTGTTTAACTACACTAGTGATCATATACATGGCTTATACACCTATCAAACATAACAATATCATACCTAACACCATCACAGCGTTAGGATTTCCATTCATCATAGACACTATCATTAATTAGAATACAACATAGTGTTCATTCTATCCCAAGCACATAATACAATCAAATAGTGACCCCAAGCAGGGAAATCACTCCAAGGAACACTGAACTTACCTGGTATGACCATGCTTTATCACCAATCCTCAGATGGTGTCCATATTGCTGCCATCTTCATGTCTTGTCCTCTGTCGAAATCATACAGCACAGTCAACATCAGAAACACTATACCAGGTATCTAACAACGGTACTCAACCGTTGAAATGAAAGGAAACTCAATTCCTTTCTGCAGTCTCTCAATCGTCTAGCTTAGAGTTATTGGTCTAATCATCTTATCAGTCACTCACAGATCCTTAACAGGATTATTCTCAGTCTGACCATGGCCTCAGAGTCTTTCTAAGACTCTATATTAGACAATCCGATGGTCAATTAGCTCACAATTACCAGTTATCAATCCTGGCCAAATCAAACATATTAATGCATATTCACTGTTTATTTGGCCCCATGAACAATTCTCATAAAGGCATTTGGGTTCATTTCTATCTCAGAACCCCTTGTCCATTCGCTCTTTTTCCTACTCATACCAATCTCAAGTTCAAACCAAAACTTCATCAGAATTCCAATTTCAAAATCCCATATTATTCAAGACAACCTCCTGATCATACTTTTCTAAAGAACCTAAGCCTAATTCCAGCCTTATCACAGATGGGTTACTATTCACCCCATTACCCAATTCACAAATTAACCGGTGAAAGCTGAGTTTCTTACCTCCAAACTGTCGAGGAAGGCCCAATGACTGTCTCTCCAAGCCTCAGCATCCATGGGTTGCCTCCTTCCCTCTCTGAACTCAGCTTTTCTGGGGTTTCTCAGGAATTGGGTTTTCTCTCAAAATCTTGGCTGGAACTAGCTCACACAAGGTTCTACTCATGTTTATTGGTGTTTAGGAGGTGTTTAGGTGAGGTGTGATGAAGTTTTGAAGCTTCCAGGCTCATCCATGGCTGCCTGGGTCAGAGGAAGAAGATGAATAGTGATTTTCTCCCAAAAATCACGAAATGGCCTTATATAGTTGGCCTGCCAGAGGTCTGGCGCTGATCG
>PYAF01003880.1:88975-133929 GCA_007407185.1 Glycine tomentella
GCTGGAACTAGCTCACACAAGGTTCTACTCATGTTTATTGGTGTTTAGGAGGTGTTTAGGTGAGGTGTGATGAAGTTTTGAAGCTTCCAGGCTCATCCATGGCTGCCTGGGTCAGAGGAAGAAGATGAATAGTGATTTTCTCCCAAAAATCACGAAATGGCCTTATATAGTTGGCCTGCCAGAGGTCTGGCGCTGATCGTGCCACCTCTGGCGCTAACCGCGCCAACATGTCGGTGTCTGTGGTGCCAGTAGCGCCACCCCCGCGCCATCCGCGCGGAACTCCAGAAACAATGGCGCTCTCCGCGCCACACTGGCGCTCTTGGCGCCAACTTCCCATAGCTCTGGCGCTGATCGCGCCACACCTTCAACTTGGTTTTCTCATGAAGGGCTCTGGCGCTAATCGCATGGAACCTCACACTGACCGCGCCAGAGATGGGGTATTATAATACGTGCCATCACCTTGGCTCGGGTGACGGGTGACCTCTCCCGTCGGCCTTTCTTCCGTGACGTGCACTGGCGTCATAGCCGAGGACAGGCGAAGTGCCTCATGATGGGAACGAGACGCTCTTCCCTGCTCGGAATGTTCAACTGGGTCTCTACTGCCGGTTCCTACAGTGCGGACCGACGTATCTGGTCTCTGCCTTTTGGCTGCTGCATGAGATTGGTCGGTTTCTGCATGGCCTTCCAAGTGATCGGCATTCTGCCGACGTTCCTCTTCTCGCCTTCTATTACTGTGTTCCTCCAACTGGGCAATCAGCCGCTGGATGTCTTCCTGGTGCTGGAGTTCGTAGCGCTTCTCCAGATTCTCCATTCGAGCCAACAGGGACTGGAGAGCGTTATGATGAAACGCTGAGAAGCTTCTGGATTTTCTTGCGCGGCCAGTGGTGTGTTGGCCGGCGCATGTGCTGCAGGTCCCGCACGGGATGAAGCCGTGTGCGACAATGCATCTTCTACCACCACATGCTCCGGATTCAGATTCCTGGGTGGTTCTTCACGCCTGGCATTCTGGTGTCTTCTGGTATTAGCCATTGAGAGTTGGTGGGATTCGAAATTTATCGTTCCCACAGACGGCGCCACTGTTCTGCTCGGAGAGAACAGAAATGTCCAACAAGTGGTGTTGGATGATTTCTATAGGATCGGGCTCTCTCTCTTAAGAAGCTTATGAACTGAAGCAACTTAAGGAAGAAGAAGATCACAGCAGCGATACACATGAAGCAATTGGTGTGCGGTGTGTACCGTGTGAATGGAAAGAGAGAGTCAGAATTGTGTGTGTACCTTTCACCATGGTTTGTGCTGTATTTATAGGATTTTACTTGGACTTTGATAACAGACGGTTGAGCCCAATATCTTCTTCCTTGATATGTGGAGATATTGATAACTAGAAGATAATGATCATATCTTCTATCTTCTGGTGGTTATGATAATAGATTAATGGAGATTTAAACATTTGAATTAGTCGAATCAAAAGATAATATATGTTTATCTTTTATCCGTAACACTTGTCTTTTTGTTGTCTTGTTTTTGTTCTCTATGATTTGGTTGTCTCAGATTCATAATTTTGGCAGTATATTTGAATGGTATTCAGGATGATAATCACAGAAACGTTGTTCCTCCATCTTCACGCTCATCTTCAAACTATGTTGCTCTCCGCTTCTGTGAATTCAATTTGGACTCCAATGTAAGATTTATTATTATTTCTCAAGAACCTTTTGTGTTTTTATAGGAAGTCACTAAATACTTCTTGGATATCTGTATTGAATCAATGCTTGGTTTATTATAAGTTTATAACAAAATATAACCTTGATATTCCTCTTGGGGCAATGTGTGGATTGGGATTATGAGCCATGAGGACTGATTTTTAATAGATGGTGTTGTGGAACTTATGTGTGCATCTGAAGGTTAAGGAACATTACAGGAATTTCTGGCTCCATATTATGCTAATTTCTCCTTCAGGAAGGGTGTCTGCTGAGCAGCCTGAGCTGCACCATAATAGCATTGTTTTCATTGTTGATGATGATTGATAATTAAATTAATGTAATCTATAAAAAAGGAAGCATATTCAAGTGTTCATAATGAGAAAATCTGTTTAAATAGATTAAGATTAATTGTATAATATAACAATGTGATTGATTCAACAGAGTCTTAGTCATTTGATTCAGGGCCATGGGTTTCATATGAAAGCAAGCAAAAGTCGTTACATGGTTGTATATCAGTATGGGTTAGCTGTTTTGTTTAATATTGAAGATCATGAAGTGGAAAGTTACCTGGAATTAATTAAGAGGCATGCATCTTGTTTACTTCAAGATATGAGGAAAGATGAATATTTCTTCAAAGAAACTAATCAATCATATAGTTCTTCTGAATCCTGTTGCGTATATGTAATAAATAACATGTTCTGTGTAATTAGATTATGCGATAAACGAGAAACCATTGCAAGTTGAGGACATGCAAGGAGGTCCAGACTACATAGTTCTAAAATCCCTGGATACTGATGGTATCCGAATAATTGGAAGTGTATTGGGACAAAGCATAGCTCTGAATTATTTTGTCTCAGGTTAATATGTGTCAAATGTCATTTTTCCAGTACTTTGTTAGCAATTTGTTACCCTGAAGAAAAAAGACAACCTTTAAAACTAAAACCATTATTTTTATTTTAAAAGATGTCATTGACTTTTTGGCATTTGCTCTCTCTCGATATCAGGTTGATGGTTTAGTTGAAGAGTTTGCTGACATAAACGGTGGAATGGAGAAATCTGAAACCTTCATTATGGATAAGAAGAAACTACTTCAGCTAGTTGGGAAAGCTAACTCAAATTTGGTCGATGTGATTGTTAAAGTTGGTCTCTTTGAGAAGTATTTTATTCCCATTTAGAAAAATATGCATAATGCAATGTAAGAATTGCCTAACTCAACATGCCACTTAGATTAACAAATTTTAGTTTAGTTTAGGTAGAACCATTTTTCAGTTTGATTCAATTTAATTTTCCAATCAAATTTGATTTGATTCGATTATGTTTTCAGAAGTAGCAAACTTTTATTTTATTATTGAATGTCCCCTCTTAATTAATTTTCTGGACCCATCAGTGCACAAAATCACGTAAGTTTGCAATTTCATTATACATACACCCGTAACAGAGTTTGTTAATCATCACATGTCGTGCACATGCTTCTTTAATGAAAAACTCAGACAAAATTGCCCTTGTCTTCCTCACTGGCCACTGCCACTCGCCCACTCTCCTTCAACGTTCAACTTTATTTCTTCTTCCATCTCTTCTCTATCAGTCTCAAAGATCCCAAAAAATAAAAATTTTGTAAAATTGGTTCAGAGATTTTCTAGAGTAAGGAATTTCGATCAAAACCATAAAAGGAATTTGGATTTCGTTCTTAAACATGAGAGAATTTAAAAAAGGTGATTCTAGACGTGTTTTCATTGCACGATTCTGTTCTATGGTTTTTTTTCTCCAAGTTTGCAAACCAGATTCGTGAAATTGATTGAGGGTTTTTCTTCCCCTTTGAAAGAATAGCAGAACGCGTCCAAGATTGGTCCGTTTCGTTGTCGGAGATGAGAGATCCGAAGAGCAGAACACCAATCTGGTTTTCTTGGCCAAGGCCCTTTTGTTGGATTCCGGTGAAGACCCATTGGGCATATTCCCGTAGAACCTCACGTTTTTCCTGGTCGGATCTGACCGCGCTGTGAACCGTAGCTTAGATCAAGACGAACAAAACGCAGCACCAGAGCCCAAACACAGACTGTTTCACCATCGTGTCACGGAGGAATCCAACAACATTAGGTTTTCATGGTTGGTTTATTCTGTTGTTAGTTCCGATAAGGACCGTTTAATTAAAGTCACTAATCATACTCTAAGTTCATGAACCTTATTTTTAATAGTTACATGATGATAAAATTAGAATAATAAAATAAACCTTCATTTTTTTAAACACAACAAGAATCACCTAAGCACATATATTTTTTATACAATAGTAGTTTATAAAGAGTTCCTGAAACAAGATGTTTAAAGTTGAGATTTCACTCTCATAATGGTAAGTCTTTCTCTAAGTATTTACTGTTGAGTTATGAATTTAGGTTTAATACCAAAAAATGTTGTGGCCAACAATATAAATAAGAAGGAAAAAATAATCTAACAAACTTTAGGTTGATAAATAGAATGACCACAACCTAAAGAAAATCAATTAAATATGTCACACTCTAAAAAAAGAAGAGAAAATGAGACTGATAAGAATTTAGTTAATTCACCATTAATAAAATACCTTAGATAAAAATTAGATAGGATCGTAGGAGGTAATTTGAATCAACTTCACTCAAATAATTTTGAATATAAGTACATCACACCTTTTATAGAGTTTAAATCATAAATATCCACCAAACTATAAAATTTTCACTTTTTAGTCGTCAAACTTAGATTATGGAAACTTCAAAACACCAATAAATAATAATGGAAGCACTTATAAATGACAGTGAAAATAATGTATTTCACTAAAATATAATAAAATATCACGTTTAATAATTAAAAATGTGGTCTATTCCCATCATCATATCTATCCTTGAGTCTTTTTTTTTTTTTTTTTCCAAATGCTTCAATTCCAATCCAAAATAGCTATTGGACCTATATAGGAATACTTCATTCGATTTTCTTCATGCTTCTTAATAACTTTACAGTCTAACCTAACTCATTATTGTATTCTGCTTCTTAGAAACTAACAACCCCCTCTTTTTAGCTTTTTCCATATGTTATTGATCCAATTCAGGAGTTATATTTGTCTTGCTCCTTTTGATTAGAAGCCACAATCTCATCAAGTTTAGGCATTTCAATGCAAATGGATGGAACAATGACTTTGATCATGAAACCCTCTTCTTGAGTATCATCACACATCTTTCCTAATCTTAGGCATTAGATTTAAGATTGATGTAGTCGTTAGCAATGCGATTGAGGAGTTCACCCTCCTACATCCTTAAATCACTTAGAGAAAAAAATGTTGTCTTAATAAGGTTGACTTCGGGCAATCCTTTAGTCATTGCTAGAGATGAAGTGCACTAATAGGAAAAAATATGCCTAGACCCTAAGATTTTCTAATATCAATTTTGAAGTCAATCAAAGTGGTATAGAACAAACTGAATCTTTTAGTGTCTTTTGTAGGTTCAAAGTAAACCTATAAAAAATATAGTTTAGGAACGTATCTTAAATCATGAATTTGAACACGTTTCTTTGCACCAAGCGAAGGAATTCATCCTTCCTCATTCTTAAAATAAAATCAAACTAGGAGTAATCCTTTAACTTGATCCAATCCAATCCAACTCATACTCATTATTTTTAGTTTTCTATGTTGTTTGGGTTGAACCTAACCCATTTAAATTGATCAGTTTTGGTTTAAGTAACTTTATTTTTCCAAAACTCACAAGTTCAATTGAGTTGACTTGTTAACATGATATTTTTAATTTTTAATTTTATAAAAATAATATAAACCAATATTTATTTTTTGAACACAGGTGACTTGACTCAATTCATCTTTGATAAAATTAATTGTTTATGTTTGACAAAAAGCCAAAATACACAAATCTAAGTCAAATCAAAATATTTTATTTGAATTAGATAATGAATTTAGCCAAATCTAATCCAATTATATCGGGTCTCTACGTCTTTATTATTGAATACATTAATTAATACTATTGCAAGAACTTCTCTTGCCAAATTCTCTAAAATTCTAAACATGATGAGCTATGGAAAACATATGATTCATTTACTCTAAGGTGTATGTTTGCTCTATTTACTCTAAGGTGAAGAAGACTTTAAAGAATGAAAAAAACACAAAATCTGCCTATCAATGTAAACTCTAGTAATAACCGTTAAATAGAAACTTAAAGACTACCAATGTATTTTATTCTTTAAAATGTATTTTCTCACTTAAAAATAAAATAAATGCACGGCGTGAAACATGGGTTGAGTTACTTGAGTAGTATGCATGGAATCATATTTCTAATCTTAGTGTCACTATTTTTCTAGGAAACCACAGTGTCACAGTTGTAAACACCAAAAAAGCCAGAGAGTTTGAATTGTAAACACCAAAAAACCCAGAGTTTGAAAATTTAGGTGCAAAAAATATTACTCCTTCCATCTTTTTCCTTTCTTTATGTCACTTTCACCCTCCCCTCTTTCTCAATCATCTACACCCTCTCTTTTAACACACTTATAGAAAAAAAAAATCTACACCCTCTCCTTTCTTTCTCTCAAACTATCTTGATTTTTTTTTTGTTTCTTTTTTCCCGTTATATTTCTATAATAGTACTCTACAGACAAAACTGTTAGTAATATTTACTACTTCAATTTTTGTCTAAATAAGATCCATCACTTTAAATGTTTATTAATGATGGATTTTATTAATTAAGTAAATGATCTCTACTATTTAGTGTTCGTTCAGTTTATAGTTAGAGTCAATTTTACATGTTATGACATACATTATATTAATGTAAAAAAAATTGAAAGTGAAATTAATATAAACATGTGAATTTTAGTCATATTTAATGACTCAAAATTTACTATTTTATGGATAGATATTTAATGTTTACTTTAGTAATATTTGAAAGAATAGAGTCATACTGTTGTGAAAATATTTTATTATTATGGTAAATAAAAATTATAAATTTATATTATAAAATCATATATTGATGTCAAGAGTATAAGTTTGATCACATAACGTGATCATTACATTAAAAAATGATTATTTTTAATCTTAATCATTTAATATGATTTTCCATAGATAAATGATTTAATGGTCTAAATTTTGATTTATAATTTGTCATAATTAAGAGAAATCATTTTCTACTTTTAATATAATTTATTTTTATATACAAAGTGGCTAAACGTCGAAAGTAAAAGTCACGAATCTGCTAACTATAATGTGTATGTGTCTTAATATAAACATAATTGATAATATTATTTTAAAAGTAATATGTTATTTTAAAAATTTACATTTTTGTATTATTAACTTGTGGCTATAAAAATTAAATATTGAATAAAATAAATTCTTTGTTCGGTAGTTTATGAATTATGATCAATTTGATCTCTTAATTTTTAATAGGTTTAATGTCTAAGTCTATTAGGTGAGATAATTTTGAATATAAAATAAATTTGGTTTTATTTCTATATTTATTTAATAGTTTATTTTAAAAAACAAATTAAAAAGAGTGATCAATCATAACTGAAACAAATTAAACACTATATAACAATTTAAATGTCATACATTTTTTAAAAGTATTAATTATGATTTAAAAAAATCTTATTCAAACCACCATTTCCCATGTTAATATCAACAATCCATACTTATATATAACAACAAATCAGAATAAAACTTTAAAAACAAATAAACAAAATTTAATTTATATTCAAAGCTATGATACTTAACAAACAAACTTAATCAAACCTATTAAAATTATACAGACCAAAATGATTTTATATTCAAAATTATGACAACTAACAAACTAAATTAAACATATTAAAAATATAGTAACCAAATTTATCATAATACCAAAATTAACGAACTATTAAAATTATTTTTATTAATTATTAAATTTTTATAATCATAACTTAAACATAAATAAAATTTATAAAACAACATATTGTTTTTAAATTTTTAAAATATTATATTATCAATTATTCCACAACATAATAAAAAAAGTGTAAGTGACGTTACAAGGGGTGCAACAATGGATGACTACAGGGGTACAAATTTTTGGATAACACTTACACTGGCTTCTTTATCAAATGAGGGTACAAATTTTAAGTAATTACATTTTGGGGTTAAAATTTTTTTTATTTCCCATATAGGGTAAGTCGTGCCAACTTTCACGACTTTCCAGTCAGAAGTCGTAACATATATTACGACTATGATTTTTTCTTTTTCTTAATATTTTAAAACTATTTTAATTTAATATTTTAAAGTCATAAATATATTTACGACTTTAAAGTCGTATGAAACCTTCCAACCTTTGTCCCACCTTCAGTATTTATTTTCTTTCGATTTAAATGTCCATACGACATTAATATTTTTTTTCAATTTAATTAAATAATATATTTGAATTAATTATTTATTTAATTTAATATAATTTAAAAAATTTCTGTTAATTTAATATTTTTTTAATTATTTGAGTAATTTAAAAAGACAAATAAATTTGTTTATATATTAAGTAGAAAATTCCAAACTTTTATTACTTAAACAGAATTTAAAATTTTTAGTTAAATTATTTTAAAACTATGCAAGTTTAAAATAAAAAATAAAAAAAATTAAAATTGTTTAAAAAAGAAAAACTAAATTATTAAATTAAAAAAAAAGGGGAAGTCTTGGAGCATCACACGACTTCAAAATCATGGAGCTCCACACGACTCCCATTAAAATAGGAAAAAAAAGAAGAAAAAAAGGACATAGAAAAAATGGAAAAAAAAACTATAGGAAAAATTATATTTAAATTTTAGGTTGTTTGAAAATTAATAAATTGGATAGTTAAATAATTTAATAAATATACAATTTTAATTATTATAATATATGAAATAATGATATTTAATTTGTTTGGTTCTTTTATGTATATAAATTAAATTATTGTAATTTTTTATATTAATTTTATTAGTTTTTAAAATAATTTTGTAATTGTTGTTAGCAATTTTAAATTTCTAATTTGGATAAAAATATTGTTTGATAATTTTTTTTTTGTAATAGTAGACTTTTTTTGTTATATGAAATAAGAGATATATTTATTTATTTGTATTTATTTATTTATGGTGGTAAATATCATTATGTTAATTAATCATTTGATTTGGCTTATAAATATTAAAAAGAATTCAATAGAATAATCATATGGACAATTAAAATTATATTAAATGAGTAATTGATATATTAAAACCAAATAATGATGATGATCAAAATAATACAACCAATAATGATGATGATGATGATGGCAGCCACGATGATCATGATATTCCTCAACAACAACAAATAAACACGCGTGATTATTGTAGAACAAGAGGAAGAGGTGGTAGAATAAGAAGAACAAACCTAGACCCAAATCCAGTACATCAACATGAAAGACCTTGACGCCTATCTAGGAGAACTTGTTGTGGAATCTCGTCACATTTTTAAATATTTCTTTTAATGACTATGTAATTAATTTATTTTTTTATAAATATATATCTTTCAAATTATATCTTATATTAATTTTACAACTACTTCTATAAAATTCAATTATCATTTGCTAATTAACTAAAATTATTATACTTATTAAATAAATTAGACAAATAAATTAATCAAACAATATTTCTATTTTTTTCCTTTTCTCATTTTTTTTTCATTTTTTCTTTTTCTCTTTTTTTTTCTTAGAAGTCGTGTGGAGCTACACGACTTTGAAGTCGTGTGATGCTCCACAACTTTCTTTTTTATTTTCTTTTAAATTTAATTATTTAATTTTTTTAAACAACGTTAACTTTTTTTATTTTTTTATCTTAAGCTTGCATATTTTTTAAAATGATTTAACTAACAATTTTAAATTTTGTTTAAGTATACAAATTTGTATGCCAAATCAAATGATTAATTAACATAATGATATTTACCAAAATAAATAAATATATCTCTTATTTCATATAACAAAAAAAAGTCCACTTTTACAAAAAAATTTATCAAACAATATTTCTATCCAAATTAGAAATTTAAAATTGCTAACAACAATTACAAAATTATTTTAAAAACTAATAAAATTAATATAAAAAATTACAACAATTTAATTTATATACATTAAAGAATCAAACAAATTAAATATCATTGTTTCATATATTATAACATTAAAATTGTATATTTATTAAATTATTTGACTATTCAATTTATTAATTTTCAAATAACCTAAAATATAAATATTTTTTTTACTTTTTCTTTTTCCTTTTTTCTTTCTTTTTTCTATGTTAATGGGATTCGTGTGGAGCTCCACGACTTTGAAGTCGTATGATGCTCCACAACTTCCCTTTTTTTTCTTTTAAATTTAATAATTCAATTTTTCTTTTTTAAACAAATTTTATTTTTTTATTTTTTATTTTAAAGTTGCATATTTTTAAAATAATTTAACTAAAAATTTTAAATTTTGTTGTTTAAGTAATAAAAATTTGGAATTTCCTACTCAATATATAAACAAATTTATTTGTCTTTTCAAATTACTCAAATAATAAAAAAATATTAAATTAATAACAACTTTTTTAAATTGTATGTTTTTAAATTATATTAAATTAAACAAATAATTACTTCAAATATATTATTTAATTAAATTAAAAAAATAAATATTAAGGTCATATGGACAATTAAATTGAAAGAAAATAAATACTGAAGGTTGGGCGGTCGGACGGTTTCATACGACTTTAAAGTCGTAAATATATTTACGACTTCTATTATAATTTAATTTAAAATAGTTTTAAAATATTAAGAAAAAGAAAAAATGGAAGTCGTAATATGTGTTACGATTTCTAACCGCAAACTTGTAAAAGTCGGCACGACTTACCTCATGTGGAAAACAAAATTTTTTTTACCCCCAAAACGTAATTACTTAAAATTTTTACCCTATTTGATAAAAAAGCCCACTTACACTACTAGGATGCAATATGAAAAATAAAAAAGTAAAAACTTCCACAACTGATTTCTGACCTATTTAATCCATCTCCGCATTTTCAATCCAAAGGCTACGATTTCTTTCGCATGATAAGATAGTTATTTAGGTGAGAGTGAGACTAGGCATGGCAACGGGACGGGTCGGGGGCGGTTTTTACTTATACCACCCCCGCCCCCGCCCCTAAAAACCACCCCCGCCCCCGCCCTCGAAAACCGGTGGGGCTAAAAAAGTTGCCCCCGTCCCCGCCCCCGACGGGGGTCGGTTTTCCCCGCCCCGCCCCGCCCCCGAACATTAAAAATTGCTATTAAAAAATTAATTTTAAACAATAATCATAACATAAAATTTGATTGCGCTAAGTCTCAAATGTATGTAACTACAATAAAATTTCAACATTAGATGTTTATTGTTGGAAAATAAAATTAGTTATACTTCTAATTCTTGAATAAGATTAAGCTTTTATCCCAAGGTATTCCACATATATAAAGGTATTTTTGTAAATAATTAAATATATCATGGCGGGGCGGGGACGGGGGCGGGGGTGGGGGCGGGGGCGGGGGCGGGGCGGTTATCAGCATTATCAAAACCGCCCCCGTCCCCGAATTCAACAGGCGGGGAAAAATCGAATCCGAACCTGAAACCGGTCAACTCAATTTTTCCCCGTTGACATCGGGACGGGTTCGGACAGATGTCCACGGATGCGGGTGAAGTTGTCATCCCTAGGTGAGACACGCTAGACTCCTTCAGTAAAGATACAGGAAACAATAGCCCGCAGCCCATTACAACAAGTTCCACTGTTTACGCCTGTCAAAACTCAAAACTCAAAACCAAACATATGAAATTCCCTCTCCACCCCTCCCGCCAAGTCCCGAAAACACAAACCCCATTTGGCGCCAAAAGCAATTTCCCTCCAGCTTTAGATCTATTTCCCTTCTCCCACTCTCATTCCCCTCAAAACCAAACCTCATTCCTTCGTCGCCCTTTTCTCCCAATCCGTTAACGACGGCTCCATGAAGGTCCGGTCGATGAAGCTGAAGGAGGCACACGCTGCGAAGAGCGGCGGCGCGGCCTTCTGCTCCGTCCTGTGGGACCAGAAAGCGAAGCATCTGATCACTGCGTCCTCCTCCGACGTCGCCATCTGCATCCACGACTCCCTTTTCCCCTCCCTCGCTCCGAAAACCCTCCGCCACCACCGCGATGGCGTCACTGCCCTGGCCCTCAGCCCCAATTCTACTTGCCTCGCCTCCGGATCCGTCGACCACTCCGTCAAGCTCTACAAGTATCCCGGTATTCTACTGTTTTTTTTCTTCTTCTTATTTGGGAACTGAACAAATTGGATTTGACAAAAGATTGATTAAATGACCTTGAAATTAACCAAGTGATCGAACACAAGTGATTAATGTGAAGTTAAGGATGAATCGATCGAGTAGTATCCTTGACGGAATTAATTTTTGGTCAGACTTTACTTACTTCCTGACCAAACTCTAAATTAGTCTGGGTCCTTTTCTCCTGATGAATTGGAGGGTTAAGACAAAAAAGTGACTTGGTTCAGGTGCCTAATTTTTGGTCCTTAGTCCAGGTGCTTAAGTGATAATAATGACTTTGTTCAGGTGATTATTTTTTTTGGTCAGACTTTGTATCTCATTGTCACATTCATCCTAAATTAACCAGTTTAATTTTTGGTCCTTAGTCCAGGTGCTTAAGTGATAATAATGCATTTTCAGGGATCAAATACAATTTGCGTTTTTCTTTTTCATTTTCAAGACTAATACGACAGCAAAAGCAGTTTTAGGGCCTAAATTGACCATTTACTTGCATAAGATTTGACTAATTACATTTTGGAGAGTTAATTCTTTAAGTTTTCACAAGGTGTTTTTATGTTACCTGAGAATATGAACTGAACCAATTGGATTTGGCTGAAAATTTGACCAATTTCATTTTTGACTGGTACTATGGCATATGTTTGGCTAAACAAGTTAATTATTTATCGAATGAGTGATTATCATGTGACTATTTATGCACAAGATGTTCATATAATCAAATAGGAAGTTCATATGCTACTTTGGAGAGTTTATTGAAAAAGTACAAAATAGCTCCTTATAAACATGGTTTATTTTCATAAGGTCTTCCCAACGCACTTAACTCGAGTAAATGTTCTTTTTGTCATTTCTTTTCCTAAAATTTTTAGATTTTGTTTCAATGTTTCAATTTTAAAGGATTTTAGGATTGATGCTTGGCAGGTGGAGAATTTGAGAGAAATATTACAAGGTTTACACTTCCAATACGTTCCCTGGCATTTAACAAATCAGGAAGCATGCTGGCAGCGGCTGGTGATGATGAGGGTATCAAGCTTATAAACACATTTGATGGTACCATTGCTAGGGTTCTCAAAGGACATAAAGGGTCTATCACTGGCTTGGCTTTTGACCCTAATGGCGAATACTTAGCCTCCCTGGATTCAACTGGAACTGTTATTTTGTGGGAGCTTCAGTCTGGGAAAATCATTCATAACCTCAAAGGCATAGCTCCTGACACTGGGCTGGATGTTTCAACTATGAATGTTATTTGCTGGAGTCCTGATGGTGAGACCTTAGCTGTTCCTGGGTTGAAAAATGATGTGGTAATGTATGATAGGGACACTGCCGAGAAGGTGTTATCTTTGAGAGGTGATCACATACAGCCAATATGTTTCTTGTGTTGGTCACCCAATGGAAAGTACATTGCTTCCTCTGGTTTAGATAGGCAGGTTCTGATTTGGGATGTTGACAGGAAGCAGGACATTGATAGACAGAAGTTTGATGAGAGAGTGTGTTGCATGGGGTGGAAGCCAACTGGGAATGCATTGGCTGTTATTGATGTTATGGGGAAGTATGGTATTTGGGACAATGTTATTCCTTCGTCTATGAAGTCCCCAACCGAGGATATACCTGTGAAGAACAAAAGCAATGGGGTTGTTTATTTTGATGAGGAGGATCCTGAAAATAGTGCAAGTGAAAACTCGAGTGATATGGGTGGAAATAGTAATGAGGAGTCTGAGCCACCTAGCAAGAAAAGATCACGTAAACAGTCTCTGAGTGAGGAAATTTTTGGTGAGGATGGAGGTGAGGAAATTGTATCATATCCAAAGGTCGATACTCACAAGAAACGCAATCGACCAAGCAAGGAAAATTTGGATAGTGTGAATATGGGATTTAGAGGCACCATGGTAACATCCAAGGCAAAGATGCAGGAGGCATTTCAACCAGGAGCTACTCCTGTGCAGCCTGGGAAAAGGCGTTTCTTATGCTACAATATGCTTGGATGTATAACCTCTATTGAACATGATGGATACTCCCATATTGAGGTAATGTAATGCATATGAAGTGCTGATAGTTTAAGCTTAGCTTTCATTTGGAGATACCATCATCTCCATGTGAATTTTAGTTCAATCATCACTTCTAGCATAAATTAATGAGTTGACGTGTCTTTGTTACAGATTGATTTTCATGATACTGGAAGCACTCCACGAGTTCCTTCAATGACTGATCATTTTGGATTTACAATGGCGGCCTTGAATGAGAGTGGGAGCATATTTGCAAATCCTTGTAAGGGGGAGAATAACATGAGCACCCTTATGTATCGTCCATTTAGTAGCTGGGCCAATAATAGCGAGGTTAGGATATGTGTTTAACCTAGTTGAAAAATTCATTGATTTTTTATAGAAGAAAATATGTATGAAAGAAGATATGTAATTACACTAATTTTAGTTTTGTATGGTTATTAATTTTAAGGCATGCAGCATTTCAGTTCTTATGAGATACAACAATCTGCATGATGTGAAATCTTACCATGTTCTCACTGTTTAAAATTTTGGCAGTGGTCTATGCGCTTTGAAGGAGAAGAAGTGAAGGTTGTTGCACTTGGTTCTGCTTGGGTTGCAGCGGTAACTAGTTTTAACTATCTTCGCATCTTTTCTGAAGGTGGTTTGCAGGTTTGTTGCACATTCCTATCTTGTATGTTTTTTTCATTTTCAATAACTGAATACTGGAGGGAAGATACTTTTCATATGTAAAATATCCATGGGTTTAAAGGGTAAATAAGTATATACCTGTTAAAATTTTAACTAAATTTTTGTGATCTTAACTCATGTAACAATGTAGTTGGCGATAGTTGTTCCGAAGCATTTACACATTTCTGAATCTTTCTCATTGCAGAGAGACGTGTTTTCACTAGATGGGCCAGTGGTGACAGCATCCGGTTTCAAGGATAAGCTTGCAGTTGTCACTCATGCTACTGATGGCCTTCTCTCAAATGATCAGGTTGGTTTGATATTGTGGTTTTATTAGTATTTAGTTTTTGACCTTTTTGAAAAGGCTATCTTATTTATAGAGCACAACCATCTGGTTATAACATTACAACTTAATGAAATATGATGCTATATCTTCATGACTAAAATGATATATTTATTTTTAATATGCAGAAGCTAGAGTTTATGGTATTTAATATTCCTCGTGGGACCCAACTTCTTCAAGGTCGCTTGCCACTATCTCCTGGTTCATCCCTAAGTTGGTTTGGGTTTAGTGAAGAAGGCCAATTGTGTTCATACGATTCGAAGGTATTAATTGTGTTTGCAGTTACTGTTAATATTTGGTATTTATTTCCCTCTGCTTATGAATGCATCTTGTTATACTAGCTGATTTGGTAATTATAATATATAGGGTGTGCTAAGATCATATACAAGCAAATTTGGGGGCAGATGGGTTCCACTCTTCAGGTTCAATAATCGTTTAACCATGTGCACTGGTTTGATATGCCTATTATTCTCATGCCTGAGATTTGATGATTTTTGTTATTTAACTTTCAATGCAGTGCTACTAAAGAGAAGTCAGATGAAAACTATTGGGTGACAGGGTTGAATGCAAGCAAGGTATTTTGCGTGGTATGCAAAAAGCCTGAAGACTTCCCTCAGGTATAAGACTGTAAGACAGTTTGATGCATTCTGGTTTTCTCATTTTTCTTGCAACTAATCATCATTGGTATTCACTTGCTTACCAGGTGATGCCTAAGCCAGTTCTCACCCCGTTAAATCTTTCGTTTCCTCTTGCTTCCTCTGACTTGGGGGGATCTGAAGCCCATGAAAAGGAGTTTATGATGAACAACTTGCATCTCTATGAGGTTTGTTTTTCTTATACCCTTTTCAAATTTAATGATCATTATTCTCTTGTAGCGAGCTTGCTATAAGTCTTGATTCACATCTACCCAATTCATCGTAGGCACTTGTACCTTTAAGTTTTTATCTCTGTTGTCCAATACCTGAATTTGCAATCATGTTACGTGCAGATTCAGAGAACAATGGACGAAATGGCTTCTGTTGGTCTCGATACTACTTCACTTGATGATGATGCTTTCAATTTTGAAGCAGCACAAGATAAATGCATTCTGAGGCTCATAGCAGCATGC
The DNA here is from genome assembly GCA_007407185.1 of Glycine tomentella. Classification (NCBI taxonomy): domain Eukaryota; kingdom Viridiplantae; phylum Streptophyta; class Magnoliopsida; order Fabales; family Fabaceae; genus Glycine; species Glycine tomentella. The sequence continues at coordinate 105,066 of PYAF01003880.1, forward strand.
TGCAACAGTGAGTTCATATGCGTCTGTTTTTCTTTCCACTTTGTATAACCTCAATTGTGAAAGTGAAAAGTAGTCATGCCTCACCCTTGTGGATGTTTCAGGTGATAAGCTTGTGCGAGCTACTGAACTTATGAAGCTTTTGACTCTGGAAAAATCAATGAGAGGTGCAATAAAACTTGTTACTGCTATGAAGCTTCCAAACCTGGCCGAAAGGTTCAGCAGCATATTAGAGGTAAGTCTTCTTACATCCTAACAAAAGTTCAGTGTAAACAAAAGATATCGATTCATTGCCATTTTTACCTTGTAATTATTCCTGCATGTCTAAAACAGGAAAGGCTTCTTGAAGAAGCCAAAAAAGCTATGGAAACCAACATCAAAGAAAATAGTGCTGCACCTGTTACAGTTGATGCTCTTCCTAACAGAAGCAAGGCCCCGACTCACACAGAAACATTAAATGCAGTTACCATGTCATCATCTCCAAAATTATCTGCTCCATCATTCATAAGGAAAGACAAAACACAAGAGAGAGCTAAAGCTGGCACAAGCAAAACTGCAATGGTAAATGAAAATTTGAAGGTAAAGCAGACAGGGGAGGAAACAAGTGACAAGGTGGGGAAGGTTGTGCAACAAACTTCTCATCGATATGATCCCTCTACGAAGTCCTCAAATAAGAATGGACTTAACAAGTCAGAGACTAGTTTGGGACAATCAAATCGTCCTTCCAATCCATTTTTGAAGTCAGAAACTAGTTTGGAACAATCAAATCGTCCGTCCAATCCATTTTTGAAGGCCATTATCAAGTGAAGAAATTCGCTACTCTAATGATGTGGAAAACACGATGGATGTTTCGGGTAGTTTAGTTAAAATCAATTATCGAAATAGGGTGTTTTACAGAAAACAGGCTTGCTTCTAATTTATAATGATCAATTTATAAAGCAAAAAGAGCCTAGAGAAAATGGAAAACCCTTTGTAAATTAGCGTAAAATCTTGTCGTAATTCGCTTAAAATTGGCATGCATGCTCTTGTTTCTTAAAGCAGCTATACATATAAACCGAAGTGTCCTTTTTCTCCCTTATTCACGGGGTGGGTTTGGGTCAGGGTCTCTGGAATTTTTGGGTTTGGATCCTCTCAATTTTTTTTCTTATATATGTTTAATTTATTTGATAAATGATCAAATTTTATTGAGTTTTTGATAAATTTTTTTGTTGTTTTAAGTTTCATATATTAAATTTTTTATCGTGTTCCTATCATCAATTAAGTTACTTTACAAAATAATTTTTTAATACTATTAACGATTATGATTATGATGGTGTCACATTATCACTTATTTAATTATAAATTTTCAAAATAAAAATGTTAATATATCATAAACTCACAACAACATATTTTTTTATTAGGGATTTAAAACAAAATTCAATTATTTATAAGGATGTTAAACATATTTAAGTCTCATTTTACTAAGCTTTTGACAAAATAAATCTTACTTCTCATAGATCTCATAGAGTATGCATCATCTTCATTTTATTTATTTTTCTAAAAGCTTATGAAATGGAAGATAAGAAAATGGAGATAATCCATTTCCAGAATATTTTAGGTTTAAGTTCCGACATTTTTCCCAACTGACTTCTGTAATTTCCATCAAGAAAATCTTTGAATTTGCTTCATTCATTCAGTTTTAAAAGATGATCATTACCCTAATAAGAAAAAGCTAAACTGAATGTGGGCAAGTTTGAATCGAACTCAAACAGGCAAAAATGGAATCTGATCAAGAAAATGAAAAATTTGGATGATTCTACCTTCATTCCTATATACAAATAAATGGAAATATTTTTTTATTTTTAAATATAAGAAACATACGACTAATTTTAAGTGTATTAACTGCTAATTTTATTTTATATCCTTATTTAACTATTCCTTGAGAAATTAGTAGTGTGATTAAGTACAATCACCACTTAAACCAATTAATTCAATGAACATTTTTAGAATATAACTTAAAATTATGATATCATTAATTAAGAATAACCAACTTAATCATTTTTATTGATATTGATAAATTAATTATTTATTTCTTATAAATTAGAAGATGAGCAGTACTAAATAAGGTTGAGATAACGATAAAGAGTGTGTTTAGATTGACCTTGTATCCATGTTGAACAAAAAAATTACACATTCCAATGCATAAAACAAAAAACTAGAGTAGATTGAATTTAACTTGGATTTAGTTGGATGCAACTGTAATCCCGGCACTCCCAAATATAATCTATGTGAATTCATGAACTACAACTCTGTGAGTGGTGAATTTAGTTTGATTCAACTACAATTCTGAAAGAGAATTATGAACCTTTTAATTTTGAGCAACATGAAATAAAGGGTAGACTATTTTCCTTAAGACTTAGTGTCCAAGATTAGCATCACAACCCTTATTGAATTTTGTTAATAGTTTATGAGAGTTACATTGTTTCAATTTGATTTGTATGTGCACACACAGGGATATATATATATATATATATATATATATATATATATATATATATATATAGTTGTGATTCATTACCTGTTACACCATAAATAATATGAAATGTGGATTTTATTTACCTAAACATATATCACATTGACTATTAGTGCGAAAAGTTGTCAAGATTGAATAATGATAATAAGATAATAAAGTTATTCATATTTAATATTTTAAAAGTATATATTACTTCAACATATTTAATGAATACAATATCAAATAATTTTGGATTAATATTTTTATAGAAAATATAATAAATTTTTAATCAATGAGTTTTGAGATAAATTGTCTAATTAAAAGATGTAATCTATCTTTCTTCAAAATTTTCAAAGGGTACAATTCATCAGCTTCACACTGAAAATTAAATTAAAGTAGTAAATTAGAATGATTAACTACTTCTTTTGTAATATAAAAGAATATAGCACATTTACTCTTGCAATATATTTTTGTTGAAGGTTTTGAGCAGTAATTTGAAGAGAATTTGTCGCTTGTCCATCAAATAAAGTGAAGCTACTGAATCCGTACTGTCAACCACCCTAAGTTGGATGTTATACCTAAAGATCAATATAATAAATTATGTATTATTAGTTTTTTTAGGGAATATCAATATAAATAATAATAAGGATAAATAGTAATTTTCATTACTGAATGTGTAAATCGCTAACAAATTTGTCCTTAAAAGATGAAAATTCAAATTTTAGTCCTGGAAAGTGTAAAAAGTGTGACAAATTCATTCATCTATTTACTTCCATCCGTTACCGTTAATGAAAGAGCTTACTACATTACACAGAGGGACAAAAATATCATAAAATTGATTGTCAACATGACCATCTTTGATTGACTATCCAAAAGTGAGTCACAGAGACGAATTTGTCATATAAAATTTTGATTTTTTACCTGGACTCATTTTTTACATTGGCTTTTCTTCTTTCTACACTCTTGAAATCGCTTTATCTTCCTTGACTTTTCTTCTTCTCGCTCTCTCGAAATTGTGCAAACTCTTTATTGCATTTTCTTCTTCCCATTCTCCGAGGAAGGACGATGGCCACCATACGATCTCTTTGTTGAAGATGAAGGTGCTCCCTTTTCAACGAACGCCAATGCGCTCCCGCATTTTGGTCGTTGAAGACGAAGGTGCTTCCTTTTCGACGACCACCAACGTGCTCTATTTGTTTCTTTTTCTGATGACGATCACCATAGCCACAGTGGAGATTCTCATTTTCGTCTTCTCCATTGCACCGCCAGGTTTGCATTTCTACGTTTCTTCACTTGTTTTTGTACGTGTTTCTTTATCTCATCTTCTACATTACATGTCGTTTTGCTTGGCCGTAGAAGATGGAGTCATTTCCTTTATTGTAGTGTTTGTTCCTTTTTGAGTTTCTCGTTTGGCTTCGTGTTCCTTTTTTTCGAATGATTTTTCGTTTAGAGGTTTATATTTGGGTTATCAAAATTGTTCTATTTTTTTTAACTTTTTCGTTACTGATTTTGTGTATAAACAAGTTTTGTGAAATACAAATAATGATGTTTATGTTTACCTGTAAGATGTGTGGTGAAATCACTCTTATTTTGCACCACAATGGTAAATAAATACAAAATGCAAATGGGGCACTCGAGTATGTCAGTGGTTATTTTTGTGTCTGGGAAGATGTTGAAACATATTTGGTTAATGTGTGAACAACCCACGAATTGTGCAAAGCTTGCCGCAACTATGTGAAGTTTGCTTTATTTTATTATTTGGTGCCTAATAGTGGTTTACATAGGTTGGAAAATGATTGTGATGCATTGTATATGTGCAAAATTGGGCTTGTTGATTCAAAAAAAGTTCATGTATACTTAGAACATGCTGAGCCAGAGGGGGGTCCTATTAATGAAATTAGGCCAAAGATTGAAGTAGATGTATTGCCTCTAAATTGCAGTGCATTAGTGTCTGAATTAGATAGGTTTTTATGTTATAGAAAAATCTCATTGGTATCAAGCTGCATGGTTTTCATATAATGCTATAACCATAAGGGGATGAAAATAAATAATTATAGAATGACAGAATCTGTACTTGAACCATTGAGACTCTATACCAAGCAGAAATAAGGATGATGTCAAATGTGTTGAACTTGATTCTTTTTTATTTTGTGTAAGTCTGTGTTTCTTTTCTTTATTAATCAGTTCCTTGGTTCACTGCACATTTTCCCTTCACTTCCAGATATATCGCACATAATCATGTGGAACTTTTCATTGCTTTTCTGAGACTTGTTTCAATCTTCAAAAGCTGTTAATATGAAATGTGTTCTTTTATATGCTATGTGTAGGGGTTGCTTCCTACAATGCAGGAAGTTATGTAAGGTGTTAAACACAGGTATTGTGTTATGCACTTAGGGAGGAATTTCTCCAAGCAACGGAAAGACAAAGAGTTAAGAGGCCTAGTCTGGCAGTGTGCATGGTCTGCTACTGAATCAGAATTTTATGTTAGTATGGAAGTTGTCAAAAGGAAGAATGAAAAGGCATGGGCTTATTTAGACAACTGGCCCGTGAATCATGGACCAAAGCCTACTTCAGTGAAAATTGCAAAGTTAACAGCATAACCAACAACAATTGTGAGTCTTTTAATGCAAAGATTCTAAATTTTAGAAATAAGCCAATTTTAAGGCTATATCATGCGCAAGATGACAAGTGCTAAACTGAAAATGGCTGCAAGATTAGGACCATTGGTACCTGTGCAACAACCAACGTTGGAAAATGAGAAAGTTGAATCCAACAAGGGGACTGCAAGCTAAGTTGGTGATGATGATTGAACTAGATATGAGGTCTGCCATTATGAAACAAGATTTGATGTGGATCTACAAAACCAGTCATGCACATGTAGGATGTGGCAACTTACAGGTATACCACTAAGTTAAATTTGTCAATTTTGGATATTATGTATTGCATCACTATGAATTTAATGTGTCTTTTGTTTATCTACACAGGTTTAACTTGTATGCATACGATTGTTGCCATAAGATACAATAACCACAGACCAAAGGACTATAGTGACGGTCTACTAACCATTGGATCTTACAATGCAACCTACGAAAATTACATACGCCCTACAAGGAGTCAACAATATTGGGAAAAAACACATTTTGACAGGCTGACACCACCACATATTAAAAAGAGACCTGGCCGACCCAAAAAATGTAGAAGAAAGGATCAGAATGAGGGACAAGTAAGCAATAATAGACTGAAAAGATCCTACAAAGAGGTCAATTGTACTAGATCCGGTATGAATGGTCATAATAGTAAGGGATGCATTAATGGTGGTGTTTTACCAAGACCAAAAAAGTGAAAACCAACTCTTGAAGAAGAGACTAACTCAAATGCAACCACAACAACACCAGTAACATTTTTTAAAATCTGATTAATTTTTTTTATTGTTGCTTGCAAGTTATTTATGTTAGATGTTACATATTGTAGCATGAGATTAACTGCTCTCAATCTGCTCCATAGGTTGGACAACCTCCAACTAATTTTGAAAGTACTCCAACCCCTAATTGTGAAAGTGCTCCAGCTTCAACTCCAACTACCACTCAAAGTGCTACAACTCCTAGTGTTGTGAGTGACTTTTACATATAACTGGTTAGTTATTGTTAAATTATGTTATGCATAACTAGTCACTATTTATTATTGTTGCAGGAAACAATTTTCATACCTCCACCACTGTCAACTGTGTTTAGACCACCTCCAGTTAGGCCTCCAGCAGTAATTTGAATTATATTCCCAGATGTACCATCTCATAAGATGAACTGTTCTTACCAAAATTTGGAAATTCCACGTGTGGGCTAGAGTGATCTAAGTGAACTCCAAATTCTGTAGCGCCGGGAAGTGAGTAGGCTTTCCTTAGAGGAGGGACTTGCAAAACAAAGGAAAAATACTCCGACGCTCAAGTAAGTACAACAATTGTTAAAGAATAACTGAGTGTGAGAACCCAGTATAAGATGAAGAGAATGAGTGACTTGAGTAATGCATTCAAGTATTGTGTACCGAAGTGTAAGATTCAGTGATTGAGAGAACCTGTAAGGCTGTATTTATAGCATGGAGTATGGGCCTTGGGCCGTTGTTTATTGATAATCCATTGATATGATAATAACAGATAATAACAGGCAGTTATCTAATTCAAATAGAGGATAATGTGTACCTTATTGATATATTGTTACTTGTAGATAACTTGTTGGGATATTTATATGATAAGGTGATTGCACCTATTTGAATATCCTGACATATTTGATATGATGTTAATAAGGAGATAATATTGTTGGTGTTCGTGCTCCTGTAGAGGGTTGACGTCTGTGTTCCTTTAGCAATGCTGACAGGGAACCCAAACATGTGTGTCCGGGTTGACACTTAGAGGCCGAATAAGCACTATTAATGTAATAGTGCTGACGTGGAGAGTGTTCACGTGTATGGTGACCTTTATGAGATGGCCACGTGTCATTTTACTATTTTGGACTGTACATAAGCCCCCCAGCCTCTAAGCCAATTTATAAGCGAAAGAGGGTGAAAGAGCATAGAAGCAGGATGTCCGATGTCATAGTAATATAATGAGTATTGTCAACCCCTGAGTGTAGACTAGGTATGTCAAGGTTGACAACTTCATAGGTCGACCAAAAATTTAAATTTTAGTTTGAATTTATGAACCTGAATCTGGACAGGGTTGTCCTGGTTATGAATGTTGGATTTCCCAATGTAGACTTTTTGACTTTGCTGGATAAGTCTGAACTTGGCAGGTAGGTAAGGCGTCAATGATGATGAATTTTTGCCAATCTGTACCGTTTGATGTGATTTTTGAAAACGGGGTTTGTGCCCTCATTAATGCTGGTAGTAGTGTGCCGCCCACGCTCCTTACCTATGCACATGTGTCGCTCAAGGAGTGGCCACGTTTTTGGAGATCGTGCGGTAGTGGGTTAGCGATGTCAATCACGACTCGGGCTTCTAGGGGAAATTTCGGAACCCTGCTAATAACCGTTGAGCCTCCTTCCGCTTTAAGTAAATGGGATTCTCGCCATTTCCATTTTACCTATGTCCTTGCTTTCTTGTATCTTCTTCTTCATTCTTCTTCTCGAGCTTAAGCTTTCTTCTGAAAATGTCTGAGTCACCCATTTCTGATTCTGCTTTGGGTATGGGGGGTTAGCGATTTTGGAGGTTCCGTTGAGCAGCGCGTTATGCACGACGTGATCTCCATCGGTGACTCCTCTGAGGAGGACACTCACGGATGTGCTTCTGAGGGGTCCTTCTCTTCTAGGAGGAGGACCCATTCTCGTCAAGCTGGCAAGGGACTTCTCGTCCTCGTTGGCAGGTAAAAGCGGATGAATTTCTTCCGCTTTATCATCCATGCTTCTTTTTCAAGGAGGATGAGGAAAGACTGCCCTGGAGGTGCTAGAGCTTCCTTTCACGTGCATCATGGTCCCTATGTTAGGTCGTCACTAGTTGTTTCAGCCATTTGTGGTTATGGACGTGCAAAGGAAGGTGTTCTGCAGGAAGTATCCATTCTAATGAAGGAGATAAAAATGCAGAAGCTCATCCTCAATATCTCTGTTGAAGAAAATGGAGATCACCTCACCATTATTCTGTGGAGATCGTCTCGCTAGAGCCGCCAAGGCATAGGAGTAGATTAACGACTTGAACGATTTGTGCGTCAAGAACGATGATGATCAGACATACTTAAGATAGAGTATTTTTCGAAGGGGAAGATGACGAGACCAAAGTGTAGGCTGCCATCTTTTATGTTTCTTGCTTTGTTTTTGCTTTTTTTTAGCCGTGAAGGCATTGTAAAGCATTTAACAAATTAATAAAAATGCTCATTTTGCTTCAACTCTTTTGTGTCTCCTTTTGTCTGTATGTTATCCTTTGATTTGAGTTGCCTGTGTTGATAACCTGTAATCCTCTTGACTTGTATTGTTCATAAAGATTGAGGCCCTGTGACTAAAAGTATCCCAATTTGCTTTTTGAGACTTAAGAGCCAATGATTCGCTAAGATCGTAACTTGGGTTGACAGTATCAAGCACGATTCTCAAACTGTTGCCGGATTCCTGCGTTTGCAAATGACCAAGTTTGTAATCTTGCTTGTCGAGGATCTTGCTTCCAATATGTGCCAAGAGTGTATCTTAGGCTTTGGAAATGTCAAGGTTTGACCATGGACATGTTTCTTGAATTTGCATTGTCGAGGGTGGACTCTTTTGTAGAGGTTCCCACCACATGCATCAAGTGTTGCTGATATGTCGAGGACGGACTTTAGACAATTATTCATGCAAAATAGAATCATCCTATGGTACTGCGTGTCGAGGTTCCATAGGAGTTAGAGTACCCAGAATATTTTTCGGGTTTATCATGCCAAGATGACCCTTGACATTTATATCAAAGATGTTTCTTTGTGGCTCATATTCCTACATCAATAGAATTTATGACGCTGAAATCATCAAAGTAAAGCTTAGAGTACCTCGTGTTTCCTTAGTGGATAAGTGGGTGAAAACAAGGTTGACCGTAGATGATCTCAAGTTTTGAGAGTTATGGGTTATCAAGAGTTGTTGATAACTATGCGAGTCAATGTTAAGTCTTGTCAAGATCTGTTGACAACTATGGTTCTCCCCGTCAGGATTCCATACTGTATAATGATACCAAGAGAGTTTTCTTGGATTTTAGGAGACCTAGGGTGGACCATGGTCTTTGTGTGCCAAGTATGTATATTGGTCTTTATGTTCCTGAGAACTTTTGTTCATGCAAGGACATAGTATGATAACAATAACGTATGCTTAGGGTAGACATAGTTGTACCTTATGCTTTGTCAATGTTGGTACCAGTGGAGTTTTCCATGCTGGATTTTGTAGAAATTTTCCCAAGTGTGGTCTTGATTGGAGGTTCGAAGAGCTGATCATGGGTTCTCTGTGTCGTTGTAGATGTACCAGTGACGCGTTCGTCCTGGGGTTTTAGAGGTCGACCAAGACTTGGGTTTATGAACCTTGACGGTCTACCAGAGCTTGGGTTTATGAACCTGTGAAGGTTGACCAAGGCTTGGGTTTATGAACCTTGACGGTCTACCAGAGCTTGGTTTTATGAACCTTTTACTTTTGGTCTTCAGTAAGGTCTACCCCACAACGGGAATTACGAACCTTTTAAGGTCTACCCCGTAATGGGAATTATGAACCTTTTAAGATCTACCCCGTAATGGGAATTACGAATCTCCTTCCAAGGACTTACCTTGGGTCTTGGACTTTTAAGGTCTACCCTACAACGGGAATTACGAACCTTTGTAGAGTACCAAGAGCTTGTCTTGAGTTTCCGAGGTCTACCAAGACTTGGGTTTATGAGCCTTGACAACCTACCAGAGCTTGGGTTTATGAACCTTTGTTGAGTACCAGGATGCGTTCGCCTTGGATTTTTGCTGAGTTTGTCAAGGTTGAACCTTGACAAGTACCCGGACATGATCCTGGGTTTTTGTTGAAGCTGGACCTGCGAGAATGATCTGGCTGTAGTTCCTGAAATTAGTCACAATCTTGCAACATTGATGTCAGATAAAGGAAATATGCTTTATTGATGCAACTTTTAATGTACATATTCCCTCCTTTATTCCTCGGACGGGCCTTATTAATACCTTTCAAGTGAAAAACCCAAATAGGAAAAAAGGACTTGAATAGGAAAAAGAGTACGCCGTCTGGCCTTGATCTTCTTAGCTGAAGTAGAACTTTAAATGGGTAGCATTCTAATCTTGGAATGTATTTGCCATTAAGTTCTTGTAGCTTGTAGGCGTTGTTGTCCAGGTTGGTGATCACTCTGAATGGGCCTTCCCAGTTTGGTCCTAGCTTCCCTGCACGGGGATCCTTTCGGGCTTCACCCTGGACACGCCAGACTAGGTCGGCTGGTTGGAAATTTCGAGGTTGAACTTTGGAGTTATATCTTCTTGTCCCGCGGAGCTTGGCCGCTTCTTCTTTGATTCTGGCTATGTCCCTGAATTCTTCGCTAGTCTCCAGTTCAACTCTCATGTTGTCCTCGTTGCACTGTTCCTGAAAAAGTATCATTCTAGACGAAGGTTCCCCTAGCTCAACGAGTATCATGGCATCAGTACCATACGTGAGGGCTAGTAGTATGACTTTATTAGCTGCCTCCACCTGGCCATTGTTCTGTAGGTGTTCTACAGAAGTGACCAGGTGTTTGACTCCTAGTCGTGTGAGGAAGTCCTCGTGGATCTGTGCCTTGAATTGCATACCGTTGTCAGTAACGATAGTGTAGGGTAGACCGTACCTGCATATGAGATTCTTCCATGTGAAGATTTCGACTTCACTTGCTATTATCTCTCGTAGTGGTTTTGTGTCGATCCATTTGGTGAAGTAGTCGATTGCCACCAATAAGAACTTGATCATCCCTGGAGCTCTAGGGAATGGTCCCAAGATGTCCATGCCCCATATAGCAAAGGGCCATGGAGAAGAAATAGTATGAAGGTTGTTAGGGGGAATCCTTGGGATGTCCGTAAACTCCTGACACCTTTTGCATTTACGTGTAAACTTGAAGGCGCTGTCCTGAGGGTTGGCCAGTAGTATCTTGCTCGTTCTACTTTAGTGGCTAGGAAGCGTCCTCGTGTGTGGAGTCCGCAGATCCCTTCATGGAGTTCTTTAAAGACGTAGTCGGCCTGTACGCTGCCAGGAGGCATTTGAGTAGAGGTGTTGTCAGCCCTCTTTTGAATAACTAACTGTCAATGATGACGTAGTAGCTGACTTTCCTCTTCAGACGTCGGACCTCATTTTCATATGCTGGGAGTTTTCCCTTCATGAGAAAGTCTCTGTAAGGGGTCATCCAATTGATCTGCTCCAATTCAACAGCCATTACCTCTGGGGTGTCAATGGTGGGCTTTTGTAGTGTTTGTTGGATGATTGTTTTGAGGTGCCTGGTCTTTTTGGTACTAGCCAGTTTAGATAGCAAGTTAGCCCTGATGTTACTCTCTCGAGGTATGTGATACATCTTAAAACAATCGAAACTATCAATGAGTGTTTTGGCCAGATGGTAGTATTGGAGGAATATGGCCTCTTTCATCCGAAGCATGCATTCTAATTTGATTATAACCAGAATATGCATCCAGGAAGCTTAAGATACGAAATCCGGACACTCCAACGACCAATTTGTCGATGTTGGGTAGTGGATATGCATCCTTTGGACATGCCTTGTTGAGGTTTGTGAAATCTGTGCACATGCGCCACTTTCCACTTGCTTTTTTGACCATGGTAATGTTGGCGAGCCAGGTAGAGTACCTGACTTCTCTGATAAAGTTAACTTTACGCAGCTTGTCTATATCTTCTTTTACGGCCTTTCGTCTTTCTTCTCCCATATTCCTCTTTTTCTGTGCTATCGGCTTGGCCTGTGGACATATGGCCAACTTGTGCCAGATGATATTAGGACCAATACCTGGCATGTCAGATGGTTGCCAAGCGAATAAGGATGCATTTTTGCGAATGACATCCGCTATGTGCCTGTATTTATAATGGTTAGCTCTTTGCTAAGCTGCATGCACTGCCCGGGTTTGGGCCCGAGTTGCAATTTGACTAGCTCTTCGATCGATTTTGGTCCTTTGTCGATATTATCATAGTGTGGATCCACGTCGAAGGCTTCATCACGACGAGTTGTGTACACTGTCAGTGTATAATGAGTAGACTCTTTGTCTATATTCGTTACCTAGGTGGTACCCCCCACAGTGGTACGATGTCTGTTTGACTGTCTGTTGGGAGGATATGGTACCACTTTAAGGCTTTCGACATAACATTGTCTGGCTTGCTTCTGATCTGCCTTTACAATGACAATTCCCCTGTTATGGTAGGAAATTTCATCTTCAAGTGGAGGGTAGAGACGATGGCTCCCAACTCGTTCAATGTTTTCCTACTTGTCAAGGCAAGGTAGGATGTATTGACATCTATAATATGGTACCTGATAGTAAAGCTCCTTGATAAAGAACTCTGACCAAAGGTGGTCATTAGGTCGACATAGCCCAGGGTTTCTACCCTTTCTCCTGCAAAGCCGAGTAATGGATCTTGACAAGGTTGTATGGAGCTTGACGAGATCTCCAGCTTCTGGAAAGTCTTTAGATTTAGAACATCAGCGGAGCTACCTTGATCAATGAGTACTTTTGTCACCTTGAAATTAGCGATTATGAGAGAAACAACCATAAGGCTGTCTTGGTTGATAGGATTGATTCCTTCAAAATCTGCATTGGTGAAAGTAATGGGAGGTAGACTTCGTAATGGAGGAACGTTGACATAGTTTATGTCTATGTCTCGTATGGCGTGCAAGCGTCTCTTTCGAGATTGGCTAGATGATCCTCCATATGAGAAGTCACCTGCGATGGTATGGATTACATCGCGAATATGTGGAGTGGGCTCCTCTTCTTGTTGACGAGAGGGTTGACGCTCGCGTCTAGGTTGCGATTGTCGCTGCCTCCATCGATCCTCTGTGTCGTCTCTTCTTCTGTCGTTGTCTCTGTTTCAGGATCGGTCTCCCTGTCGCCCTTCCTGTCTGTTTTTGCGTGGAAATTATCAGATTTTTTTACAAACCGTGATAAGTGTCCAACTTGGATAAGTTCTTCTATCTTATCCTTTAGTGTCAGACAATCATCTGTGTTGTGGCCTGTGCCACGATGGTAGCGACAATATTTGTTAGGGTTTTTTCCTAACTTTGTGGGACCTGAAAAAGTCACCTATACCTCCGTATTGAAGGTTTCATCCATGATGATGGTCTGATTGCCCGTCAAGGGAGTATATCTCTCAAACCTAGGTGCTCTTGAGAGAAGTTGAGGCTTGTGCAGCTTTCGCTTTTTGTCAGCCCTATGAGAGTCGAAACGGTTAGACATCTCATACTTCTCTCGCTTTTGTCCAACCTGTCGAACTTCGTTTCTAAACTTCGACATCTCTTCCATCTGAATGTAGCCCTTGGCTCTTTTGCGTATTTCGTCCATGCTAGAAGGAGGTTTCTTGCATAGACTATCTACGAATTTGCCAGGTCGAAGGGCCAGCATCATGGAATGCAGTGCTATCTCAGGATTGAGGTTTATAATCTGGACAGTCAGTTGTCCAAATCGTTCCATGAACCTACGGAGAGGTTCGTCATATGCTTTGCACAGCGTTGTTAGTGCAGCGAATGTTAGCCTATGAGTTCAGCTTGTTGCATATTGCGCGCTGAATTTTTCGACAAGAGTGTCGAAACTGTCGATGGACCTTTCAGGGAGGCTACCATACCATGTTAGGGCTACCCCCTTTAGAGAGGTAGGGAACACCTGACATAATATGGCATCATTATTTGTATAGAGATTTGCCTGCGGTAGGAAGGCATCCAGATGTTCGTCGGGGTCAGTGGTGCCATCATATCTCTCTAAATGTAGAGGTTTCCAACTGAATGGAAAATCAACTTCTCTGATGCGGTCAGCAAGAGGGTTAAGTCGTGTGTTATGCCGCTCTGATTGGTAGCCTTGCGTTAGACTACAAATACCTAGAGGGTTGACAGGTTGTTGAGGCTGTAGAGGTTGTTGAGGATGCGATTCGCCTTGCGTCTGTTCATCTCTGGTGGTGGGAGTGCGTTCGTCCTCCCGAGGATGTCTCGCTTGGGCTTCCTGGTGATCACGATCAGCTTTCAACTGTTGGATCTCTTCCTGGTATTTGCGTTCCATCTCCGCTATGCAGTTCTGGAGTTGTTGCATGGTTCGACATTCGTCATGGTAGTTTGCGGGGGGTTAGACGCATCGACAAAAGTGTCGCGTCTAACACTGGAGCGTGTACTGACCATGGACGTATGTCGGTGATTTTCTGGGATGCGAGGCCGCAGGGTAAGTTTTACCTGGGCCCCACGGTGGGCGCTAAATGTTCTTACCAAAATCTGAAAATTCCACGTGTAGGCTAGATGTGGCCTTAGTGGACTCCAAACTTTGTAGCGCCGGGAAGTGAGTAGGCTTTGCTTAGAGGAGGGACCTGCAAAACAAAGGAAAAACACTCGACGCTCAAGTAAGTACATCAATTGTTAAAGAATAACTGAGTATGAGAACTCAGCCTATGATGTAAAGAATGAGAAACTTGAGTAATGCATTCAAGTATTGAGTACTGAAGAGTACTGTGTTTCAGATGGTTTAGAGAGAACCTGTGAGGCTATATTTATAGCGTGGAATATGGTCCTTGGGCCGTTATTTATTGATAATCTGTTGATAAAATAATAACAGTTAATAGCAGACAGTTATCTAATTCAAATAGAGGATAATGTGTACCTTATTGATATATTGTTACTTGTAGATAAGTAACAACTTGTAGATAAACTTGTTGGGATATTTATATGATAAGGTGGTTGCACTTATTTGAATATCTTGACATATTTTATATTCTGTTAATAAGGAGATAATATTTGTTGATGTCTGTGCTCCTGTAGAAGGTCGACGTCCGCTCTCTTGTAGCAATGCTGATAGGGAACCCGGACATGTGTGTCCAGGTTGACACTTGGAGGCTGAATAAACACCTATTAATGTAGCAGTGCTGACCTGGAGTGTGTCCACGTATACGATGACATTTATGAGATGGTCACATGTCATTTTACTATTTTGGACTGTACAATAATTATCTTAAAGTAAACCAAACGATGATTTATGATTGAATGACAGTATAAAACTGTTTTATATCGTTAATACATAGTGATAAAATTCTAATAATAATAATAATAACATATTTTTTTAATCAAAATATACTAATTAAATGAGAAAAAAAAAGTTATGCATATAAATTTTTTATAGAGTCATCCAATCATAACTCATAATGTATAATAAGTTTATTAACTTTTAAAATAATTATCTTACAATAATTTAAATAATGATTTATGAGTAAATGATAGTGCAAAATTATTTTACACTATAGTTAATGTATAAGTATTAAATTCTAATTAAAAAATTACTTTCATCATTTACACATCTTGCTTCGTTTAGCTTTAGTCAGGGAATGTGCCTTCCTAGCTAAAGCAACCAAAACCACTTCAACTCTTTGTTTATTTTAATTTTTTATATATAACAAAACCACTACAACTTTCGTGTCAATATCACTGCATATCAATTATTCAATGCTCTTCTAACTATTATCTGTTACTATTCTTGATCTTTACGTATTCTTAACTTTCCAGATATACACACAACCATGATTGTCCACGCCACCCAACTTCAGTACAAAAACTAATAATAAACCAACAGACATACGTGCCGAATCTCCTTTGTCTGCTATCTTTCTTTGCATTAAATAATATCTCCAATAAAAAACCTTCAATCACATTTCTCACTATGTGTTCCATATCTTAACTTAGAGAATTAAAAGCATGGAAGGCAATTGAAGGTCATGAGAGACACGGTGACCGTATTCTGACCCATGTGGATTCATCTCAAGTGTCAATTAAACTCTATTCCCTTTTACTACTCCAAATTGCACCTTTCCAACAACACTTACAGTCCAAACACCTCATCAAACAGTAACAACAACAACAACAACAATGCTGGCGAAGCGAATGCTTTCCTCGAAAACGACCGAAAGCAGAAGAGGATGTTCTCGAACAGAGAATCTGCTCACAGGTCCTGAATGCGGAAAAAAAGCAACAAATTGAGGTACATGTATAGAGTTTTTCTAATGTTTACTTGGGAGCTTTACATATGTATATTTTCAGTGATACACTCTCTGATCATGCAATCCAAGAAATCATAGCTGTGAGAAATATATTGAATTTCAAGTATGGGATATACACTATAATTATTATTGTTTTTTTCACTTGCTTTTGTTACACTACTTTTTATACTCTGGACCGTTCAGCTGAGAACCATATCATAATTCTTTAATAAATATCTGTAAGGATGAATTCTGTTGAAGTATGATTAATTCCATTAAAATCTCTTTACAGCAATATCTAAAACTTGTAATAGCCTCTGAAAGAAAATATTAGAACTTCACCTCCTTCCTCAGAAATTTTCATTCTCTCAGCATAAATACAAAATGTACTCCTAATCTGACGGCAATGAGCTATGCATCTGCATTTGAAATTCTTGAATTGTTCTTTTTTCTTCCATGTTAATCCTCTTCAACATATATATCACATTATATTTACACAATATTCTATGCAATCGCTTGTCATTTACAGTGAAAATGAAAAATATTCACCTAAGTTCACACTGCGGGTAGTTATTTACAAGTCAGAGACTGGGGAAAAATTCTGCATAGCCCATATTTCTTGTCAGTAACAATGCAAAGTATAATTCGGAAAGAATTGGATTGCACATATATACTATATACGTGGAGGATAAGCAGAAACATTTCTCCACAACTCCATTGATTTTTAATGGAGTCCTTCACTCATTGAAAATAATCATTAAAAACTAGCATAGTCCCCCAATTACCAGAAATCTCCACAGGTACACAATCCGTTTTTGAAATGATGAAAGCGCTTGTTGTCCCTTATAATAATATCCCTTTTAACAACCTTTGAGACTAATTTAATTGCATTGTGACAGTCTACACATATGCGTAGATTTTTGCAAACCCTCAACGTTGTACCTTTAGCCGTATTTAACAGACCAAAAGAAATTGCAAGCTTCTCGCTATGGCTCTTAAGTATCTTAATCTTTTCCTCTTCTTCCAGTTCATGAAGCACACAACTTGTATCAGGTTTATATCCAATTTTGCTTATTTTTTTCTCCAATTTAATCCAGGTTTGCTGAATCTTTTTTGATTCTGAAAGTGATCCATCACTAACATGAAATCTATAAACCTTTCCTCCTATTTCAATCCAACTGCAGCCTGCATCTTTATGAAGGCCATTCTCCTTCATTCTCTGCCGTACCTTTCTCACCTCATCCCATTTTCCTAATCCAGCATACAAGTTTGACAGCAATACATAATTCTCTGCTTTATTTGGTTCCAACTTTAATAACTTTTTGGAAACTTCCTCTCCAATTTCCAAATCCCCATAATTCCTACAAGAACTGAGCAATGAACTCCATATTCCTGAATCTGGTTCATCTGGCATCTCATTTACAAGCTTTAAAGCTTCACTCAGTTGCCCTGCTCGGCCAAGCGTATCCACCACACATGCATAATGCTCTAACTTCGGCTTTACGCCATACAAATTCTGCATCTGACCAAGATATTTTAATCCTTCCGTTACTAAGCCAGCATGGTTACAGGCAATTAGCACTCCCAGAAATGTAAAAGAATCTGGTCTGCAGCCTTTATTTTGCATCAATTCAAACAGCTCAATAGCCTTCAGCCCATGCCCATGAATCCCATATCCTGCAATTATAACATTCCATACCGCTTCATCCTTCTCGTTTACCCGGTCAAAAATGTTCTGAGATTGTTCCATGCATCCACATTTAGCATACATGTCTATTAATGCACAAGTAACAAAGGTGTCCTCAGAGAGATGAGCTTTCAGTGCAAAGGAGTGAACTTCTTTCCCCAGCCGCAATGCCGACAACTGTGAACAAGCCCCCAGAACACCTGTTACAGCAATCTCTTGAGGCTTAATTCCACTCGAAAGCATTTGACGAAATGTATCAAGGGCCTCACAAGGAAGTTCATTCTGTGAAAAGCCAGTAATCATTGCATTCCAGCATACTAAACTTTTTTTTTCCATCTTATCAAAAACTAACTTCCCTAGTAACATACTGCCGCACTGAATGTAAAGTGACATCAATGATATCCCAATAAATTCATCCAATTCTAAACCATTACGCAACAAAAAACCATGAATCTCTTTGCCACAACGTAGGAATTTCAAGCGTGCACAAGCTAAAAGAAGGCTACCAATAGTAAACCGATCAGGATCCATCCCAGAATCCATCATCACAAGGAACAAATCCAAAGACTTCCTGGGAAAACCATTTTGTGCATGGGCGCCAATCAGTGCATTCCAAGAGCTCACTGTTTTTCCTTCCATACCACAGAAGACACGCTCAGCGCAATCCAGCGAACTGCATTTTGCATAGGCAGCAACAAAAGCATTGGCCACAAATTCATCCTTCAGAAATCCATGCCTAAAAGCATAACCATGAATTTCCTTCAAACTCAGCAGCTGAAGCTCTTCTGAACAACCTGGCAGAACGTTCAACACCGTCACCTCATTCACTTTCACCTTCTCTTCCCTCTGCATCTCTTGCAGCAACTCAACCACTCCACGAAAATCTCCTTCCTTCGAGTATCCCCAAATTATAGTATTCCAAGAAACAACATTCTTCCCACCATTCATATCAAACAAAGCTCGAGCCTCCCCCAAGTAACCACATTTTGAATACATGTCCACGAGCGAATTATTCACCGTCACTTCCTCAGTTATCCCCAATTTAAAAGCCAAACCATGAACAACCATTCCCATTCTCACTTCCCCAACTGCAGCACACGCAGGAATCACCGTCACCATCGTCGCAACATCAGGCACCAAACCTTCTTCCTCACTGATCAACAGTCTCTTAAAAACACCACAACACTCTCCAAAAACCTCATTCTCCGAACACGCATACATCACCGAGTTCCACGAAACCAAGTTTCTCTTCGGCATTGTTTCAAACACCTTAACGGCACTTTCCACGAACCCACATTTCCCATACATGGCGATCAGCGCGTTCCCCACAAACGCGTCGGAGAAACCACCAGCCTTCAACGCGAGCGCGTGGACAGCCTCCCCGAGCTCCGCGTCCGCGACGCCCGCGCAGGCCTTCGCCACGCAGGGGAGCGTGAAGTTGTCCGGCACGAGGTCCGTCGCCGAGAGCAGCTCGAGGAACAGTGAAATCGCGTCGCGGAAAAGCGCGTTGCGGGCGTAGCCGCTAAGCAGCGCGTTATAGAGGAACAGGTCCTTTTCCTTCGCTGCGTCGAAGACGCCGCGAGAGTCCGAGGGGGACCCACACGCGGAGTACATGGCGATGATGCGGGTGCTGAGAACGACGTCGTTGCGGAGTTTATGCGACGCGGAGACCACAGCGTGCACTTGTCGCCCAACATGAATGTTTTTGTGGTGTCCGCATGCTCTAAGTAAGAGGCCAATAGCTTCTTTTGTAATGTCGGAAGAGGAAACGGTGCCGTTTTGGGCATGTGAGTGGAGCAAGTTGAGGGCTTCGTTGAGGTTTCCGGAGTCGCAGAGATTGTGAAGGCGTTGGAGAATGGGTGAGTGTGTTTTTGTGTGAGAAAGATGTTCCTTTTTGTGTGTTGTTGGGGGAGAAATTAGGGAAGATTTGGGAACCGTAAATGGAGGAAAAAGGTGGTTGTTGTTGTTACGTGTCCAAGTGTTTTTGTTATGAAAGGCGAGTTTGTGATAGTGGTGGCATGAGAGAGGTGGTGGCGCCACAGAAGCCATCGCCGGACTTGAGTTTCAATGCACTAGAATTTGAATGCTAGTTAGGAATTCGTTAGCCAGACCGGTGATAAAATAAACCACGGTTAAGTCCCTCATCAACGAAAAATTGGAATCTCTGTTTTTCTTTTTCTTTTTTTTTTTAACCAGTATCCCTCCATGGATAATTAATCTTTTGAGATATTAGAGTTTTAGGATATTTTGTCAAACACACAGTTAACAATGACTACATGTTTAAGATAAAAGAATTATCTATATCATGTTTGTAAAAAGTATAAAAAATTGAAATCTCTACATCATTTCCTTGTCAACAAAAATAATAACAAGAATGACCTCTCTCACGGTATGATTTTTCATACCCATTACATATTTAAGATTCAAGATTATCAATCTACATCATACTTATAAAAAAATGTCAAAACTATACCATATTAGTAAATAGTATCAAAAGAATGTCAATACTTTCTTTAAAAAATTAGACCAACATATTGCAACTTCAAGAAGCTTAAAAAAAGCTTAAACAAGAGTTGATTGAATGGTTAAAGAAAAAAGAAAAATTACGAGTTCAATTCATCGTGTTAATAAAAACTAACAAATCCATATTTGCGGATAAAAAAAGTGTCTCTTGTTGCCATACTTGATATATTAGACTAAAAAATATCCAAAGTTTCAATTGCAACATAAAAGACCTGTTTTTCTACCATAAAAAAGAAGACAAAAAATTGCAACATCAAATTAACGTTCTCGTTTGCAGGCACCAAAAATCGTGGCCATAGACTCATTGTCCCCTTTCTGTACTCAGAAGTAGAAATATATTAAACAAGCAGATTCAGCTTTATGAATGGAAGTGGAGCTAGTATTAACGTTTGGCATGAGCCTTGGGTGCGCTCAGGTTCAGGTGCTCGTTATCTGTCTGATCCTGTACTTGATAGTAAAGAGCTCACTGTTAGTGATCTTTTGCAGGTGGATAACAAGGAATGGTGTGCAAACATTGTTTGCCTCTTACTCCGTGAATACGATTCTAAAGCTGTGTTAAAAACTCCTCTATTTTCGTCTGTGCAGAAGGAGGATTCTAGAGTGTGGTTTCCAGAATCTGATGGGGCCTACTCGAGCTGGGCCAGGATGAGTCTGAAAGTGTAAATCCTTAGGGATAAGCTAGACCATTCAAATTCCTTTTACATCATTAGTGTAATAGTGCATTTTCCAATTTATCTTTGTATATTTAATTTTAAAAACTTTTCATTTTCTCATTTTCTCTTCTCTTCCCTCCGTTGCATTTTCTCTTCTCCTCTGTTGCTTCTACTGCGGCGTGCCCGTGCTTGCTGAATTGTTTCATTCCTTTCGTTCTCCCTTTGGTATGTGGTGGCATTGCTTGGTGGCGTGTTCTGTGGTTGGTGTCAGCGCAGGTGAGATAAGTTTTGTTGGTTTTGGTTCGTGAAAGGGAGAAGGAGATGCCGTTCGGATCCGATAATTAGTGAACCTAATACGGATCGACGAGTCCGTATGGTATATATGGATCATGTAATTTGTATATACCATACGGATTCGCCAATCCGTATTAGGTTCACAGATTACATGATCCGTAAACCTAATACGGATTAGCGAATCCGTATGGTACATACAGATTACCTGATCCGTAAATACCATACGGATTGGTCAATCCGTATTAGGCTTACGGATTATGTAATTTATGAACCTAATACGGATTGACCAATCTGTATGAGAATTTTTTTTAAAAAAAAATGGTTTTTGAATAATTAGAAACATTATTTTTCAATTTTTATCCATATATTGATGATTGTGTGTGCTTTTTTACATGTGATTGGTGAGTATGCTTGTGAATGAAACTTTTGTGATTGTATATTAAATGAAGTCAAGAAAATCAACTTTTAGTGTAATGTGAGAGTTCCTAGCCATGAATATCTATAACAATAGTCAAATTATTGTAGCTAATAGCCATACCCGCCGAATCAAACACAAGCTTTTAACTCTTAAAGAAATGAAGAATAAAAGGAAGAAAGTTATTACATTGGCCAAAGACTGAATAATATATGCATGTTACAATGGTTTTAATTACATATGTTAATGAATTAGAATCCAAGTTAACAAATCAACTAAGTTTGAAAGCATCACTTTTCAATTTTTGTAACGAGAAAGCCATGTACACATCAAAATAACTTCTTTACCTCTCCATGTTTTGATTTTGGTTTGCTTTTTCTTCTTCTATTGGTGTTCCCTTTATATGCATAAAGTGTTAGCAAAGTATTCTTTGACATTAACATGCTTCGTTTTGATGTTGTTTGATGATCAATGACAATTTGGAATGCCCCAGCCAATGCCTTCACCTTATTCTTCCTTTCCTCCAAAAGCTTAACAGTTTTTTCAATGTCATCATTGGACACTTGAGCCTCCATTTTCCCATGTCTCATTTCTCCTAATTGTTGTTTTCATGGTGTTGCCTCAACCTTGTTATCTTCTACTTTTTCAACTTCTTCCCTTTGTTCCTTTATTGCCTCTTCTTCACTGTTCTTGTTCTCAATTTTGTGATCTTCTATTATAATTTCACCACCTTCATGATTTTCTTTGTGATCACTCTCATTGTTTCCTCCTTCATCTTTGTTTGTTTTATCTTCCTCTAACTCATGTTCGTCATCCTTTACTTTCTCTTCTAGTGACTCTTTTTCAGCTTGTGGCACTGTAGAAATGACCCGCTCATCATCAACTTGATAATGGGGTGGATGATCAGAATTCTCTAGCCCTTGAACATGGTCAATCTCATGTTCAGATTCAACATTATGTAAAACATGATCATTCACATGTTCAACCTCGTGCCCTTTGTGTTCTTCATTCTCCACTTTTATTACTTCAACTTTTGTGACTTCCTTAACTTACTCGGTTTCAACCTTTAAAGTTTTTTTAGTCTCTTCAAGAGTACTATTTGTTAACTTAACAGAAGCATGATCCTTATTAGCTACCTTCTTAGTGCTAGTAGAAGTAGTAGTAATAGTAGGGATGGTTTTCTTTGTACCCCTTGTGACTAATGGCTTGGTTTTTCCATCACTTGGGGCCTTTGAGTTCCTATCTGAAATCAGTTTGGAAGGGATAGTCTAACATGTAAAAAAATGTTGTACAAATTATGGCTAGGACTAGAGGAGGAATGCATCGGCTTGTTGGAAGAGTTGTCGACCGAGGAGGGGGTACAAATGTCAGCAGTAACGAAGACGAAGCCCCTGAGCGGCATAGGTCGACAATATCCGTTAGTCGAGAAACAGCGGGTGTTAGTGTTCCTGAGGATCCTCCAGTTGAAGAACCACATCTGGAGACTGATGTACCTACGACGGAGGATGTAGGTACTGAATCTTTTCCAGGAGGTCCAGAAGACTGTTCGGTGTTGACTGATTACACCGAGCATGTGGCTATTAAATTCTGGGCAGGAGAGGTATTTATATCATGAATTACATGTACTTTAGGATAATATGTTTGCTTCTGAGTCATCGTAAACCATGTCTTCATGTATTTATTGCAGGAACGTGCGGAGCTAAAGCTGGCTTCCCATGGACGTAAGGTTATTAAATTCGAGAAGCCTGCTGCTAAGATTGAAGGCTTAGTGGTTGCTACTGGACTTAGTCCGTTGATACGTTGCTCAGTGAAAACTGGAGATCGGGGATTGTTGTCTGCATTTGTAGAGAGATGGCACGCTGAGACTTCCAGTTTTCATCTGCCTATGGGTGAATTCACAGTTGTAACACCCTCATATTTGATACATATTTGAGAATTTTTCTCATTAAATGATCAATGTGCACTTTTATTTCACAAAAATTAGTTTAAGACAAAAATGACGAAAATACCCCTAGATATTTTAAAAATGACCAAAATACCCTTTAACCTAGAAATGGTCAGATAGTTTTGAGAATCCTGTAGGAACCTGAGGAAAGAACAATATACCCCTAAAGAACAAATTATCAACAAAGCAGATGACAAGAAACTATGAATTAGAATTTCTAGGAATTTTAATAGAAATTTTTGAAAAAGAACTCAATACAGACTAACTTAAGTATCTAAAAAACACAGGAAAATGATAAATACAATCTATAGAATTTTCTCTTAATTATAGAATAAATAGACTTCTTTACTAAGTTAGTTTAGTAATTTTACTAATTAAAAAATAAATTGGACCAATAAGAAATTAGAAAATTGCTATTACATGTAATAAAAGAAATTTTTTTGTAAATTTGGCTCTAAGAATAAGCCTTGGCCGTGTAATATAAAAATCAAGGGAGAAAAGCCTTAGAAAAGTCAAGAATGGTCACATGGAGGGTTAAAGAACTTAGCATAATTTAATTGGTCCATGTGTAAAGGAGTAATAAATGCTTAAGATATTTCAAAATGACCAAAAGCTTAGCAAAACCAAAGCACCAACCGTATGGAACAAAAGCCAAATGGAATTGCCTACACAAATTGAGAAGTGCACGTGAAGAATAAGCTAGAAGCAAGGAAAGTGTAGAAAATTCACGAAGTAAGACACATGGAAGGCAAAGATTCACTAGCCAATAAGAATTAACCAAATCAAAAGCAAGACATGATTACTAAGGGAGATATTTGTAGAATTTTTTGAAAGGAAAAAGGCTAACATCTTTATATAAAAGCAAAGTGGGGACCGTGCACACAAAAGTGAACGTGCAACCCCTAACCTTGTCCCTTTCAAAACAATTTCAAAACCTTTTCAAAATAAACCAAGAGGTGGCCG
Source organism: Glycine tomentella (assembly GCA_007407185.1). Taxonomy (NCBI): domain Eukaryota; kingdom Viridiplantae; phylum Streptophyta; class Magnoliopsida; order Fabales; family Fabaceae; genus Glycine; species Glycine tomentella. Next base: position 129,680 of record PYAF01003880.1, read on the forward strand.
TGCAATTACCCCTTTGCATCCTTCTCACTTTGACCTTCCTATCACTTTCAAATTATACCTTCACTCAAAAAGAAAATCAAGACCACTAACCCTAACAAGCTCACGTAAGAATCAAGGAAAAAGGAAGTAAGAGCTGTCCAAATTTTAAGAAGCAAGCAAGGTAAGGGAAGCTTATGATAAATAGGGTTTAAATATGCTAGGAGTCTTAAATTACCTCAAAATTGAGCCTTGGTTATTAAGAATATGATGAATTGCCTTAAGGAACTAAAATTGGTTTAATAAATGTATTAATTGAAGAAGTAATTTGAATTTAGTTTAATAGATGTTTAGTAGCATGAATGAATTAAATCTAGCCTAATAAGTATTTGGTGTGTAATGATTTTAATTGAGAAAATAATTGATGGTATTTATATTTTACTAAAGTTTATGTGGCTGATTACTATGTTATAAATTCTTGAATATGTCTATTAAATTGTGTTAAAGGAATGTTGGAATGTTGAACCATAATTACTCAATGTTTAAGTTCTAATAAATTATGGCATGTTTTGAAAATTCATGGAATGGACTGTTGTTGTAAGATTTTGGGTAAATAAGTTTATATATTGTTGTTCCATGAGTTTTTAAATATACTGGGTACTGTATTAGTTTATGTTGAACATGTGAAACATAAAGTAAAGAACAAAATTAAAGATTAAATATGAATCATTCATGCATGTGCATATGTCCTGCGGAGGTTAAGCCGTGTTACCTCAAAAGGAGGTGTGTCAGATAGCTGGACTGAGTCCATGCGTTCAGAGGTGTCTAAACTGGGGGGGTAGTTGTGTCAATGAGAACCACACCACCATGATGATCACATAGGTGGAGGTTACATTCCTACGCGCCACTGCGCTACCCTGACTGAATGGATAAGTCTGTGCCACTGGGATGGGACTATCTTGACTATGGTACCATTTGATAAAATTTTGAGACAGTCATGCATCATATAAAAAGATAAGCATGCATCTTCCATGAATTTTATAAACGATATCGTGGATATTTATAGATATGCTCTGTTTATTTAAACTGTATTTATCATAGACTTACCCTATTTTGTGTCTGTGGTCGACACCTGTGATGACCCCAATTAATTTGGGCGAGCAGATGAACAGTAGTAGCTGAGCATGGATGTCGAATTGAAGATGTGATGAAGATGTTGTGATGAATTCTATTTTGTGGCTTATGATATGTATTTTGGACTGTCTGTATATTTATGGGCATGTATTATGGACCGTACTATGGACTGTATTATATGGGAACTTAAATACATTGGATAGTTATTAACCCGTTCACCCTAGTCACTATTTTTGAAATTTTTTTTAAATGAGTTAGTTTAAGGTTATGGTAATTGATTTCGAAAATTAATTGGGTAAAAGTAAGAAGAAAAAAAATTTTCATTCGTAAACTAAATAAGTAATAAGTTAAATACGTAAAGAAAAGGAAGTCGTTATAACAGTTACATTAGATGATGTCACATCCCTTTTGCATATCCCCATCATGGGAGTGTTCCACTCCTATGAGCAGATTGACGTCGGCGAGGCTATTACATTGTTTGTGGAGCTGCTGCATGTCACTGTCGATGAAGCTGAAGTTGAGATGACACAGTGCCACAGTGCATATGTTCGATTGTCATGGCTGCGAGAGTTGTATTTTGGGATGTGTGAGTCTAGGCAGTGGACATTAGAAGCCAAGGCATATCTGTTGCATCTTATTGGATGCACTTTGTTTGTTAACAAGAGTGCGACACATATAGGTGTTCAGTTCTTAGTAGCTTTTCACGACATGGATCAATCTGCGGGATTTGCTTGGGGTGTGGCTGCTCTTGTGCATATGTATGAAATTTTGAATTACGCATCTAAACACCACAGAAAACATCTGGTTGGATCATTACTTTATTACAGGTAATTTTGTGTGTATGTGTTTGTGTGTGTGGGTCTGTTATGCTTTTGAATTATTGCTGACTTTAATCATTTCAATTTGTAGTGCTAGATATATGAGCATTTTCCCACTATAGGCAATTCCTAACGAGTGTTCTTTTCAGACACTTAAGAGTAGGATCACAACACGCTTCTGCTAACCAATGACCAATTTGTTGATGAAATCTACTACCGACAGTCATCCTTACATGCAGGCTAGCAATACTTTTTTCATTCTCTGCAACTCACAAATGATGATGATGTTTGCACAATGTTAATGTGCAATGAGCAAATGTCGACTGTTGGCCCTATAGAAATATTATGTACCATCAACAGAACACCCGATGGTATACTAAACCTACTTCAATCCACCATCGTCCCCACACATGATGCAATGCTATATTACAACGACAAGTGGAACATACCACGACAAGCCGATTTTGGGGGTTATTCTTTCACAGGAACAAATCCAATAAGATTTGAATTTCCTTTAGCATGCAACATTGAAACACTCAAGGATGTCATCAAGCAAGTTGCGCCTGTAGGGGTTCCCGTTAATGGAATTCACAACTCATAAGTGGTAAGAAAATTATTTTTTCGACAGTCAGCCCATGCAAAATATTCTGACTGCACAATCGAATATCACATAATAGAGTTGATAAATGATGAGGACGTGTTAAAGATGTTAGTAGAATCCAACTACTAGAAACATTATTGTCCAATACAAATTTTAGCTATTTTTAACAAACAAGTCACCCAACAAGGCCTAATAATCGACCAACATGTGCCAATAATCGATGCATGATGCTCACTAGAATGTTAGTAGATGTTTCGCATGATGCTCACTAGAATGATTCAAATGGAAGAAGACATGCCCGTTGCACAACATCTTTCAAACTATGCTTACTTTGGTTATTTTCGTATTTTAAATGTTATTGTTAGAATGTTCCATTATTTTTATTTTATTAAGTAATGTTTTTTTTTCATCTTTGTCTCTTTGTCAATCATTTCAATTACAATTATTTTGCATGTTTTTAATTATTATTATGTGCCAGTACATGTATTTAAATATAAATTATAATTAACTTGTCCTTATTCATATGACTTTTTATTATAATTAACTTTTTATATTTACTCAATCAAATAATTTAAAAATTAAACTCAACTAATTAAATATTTTTTACAACATTTTTAAATTTTTATTTTAAGTAAACATTTTTAAATTTTTTATTTTAAGCATACGGATTACCTAATCCGTATGACTCATACGGATTACACAATTTGTAACGTTCATGCATGCATCATTTTTTGACGGATTTGGTAATCCGTGTAATCCTTACGGATTACCGAATCCATAAGGCGAATAAACGTAAAGCATACCTCTCCAGCGACAACGAACACGTGACCAATCGCTCCACTCCGACGAACCAACGACGTAAATGACCAACCAAAAACCACCTCCAGCGATGAACTAGCTAAAAAGGACTTCAAAGCAGTGCTCTATACTCCTGTGGTTTGTCAGCTAAAATGGACTTCTAAGCAACTAAAATGGACATCATAATTTATGTGCTTTTCTCCAAGGGTATTTACGGAATTTCAAAAAAAATCAAATGGTGTAAGAGAAAAAGGCATGGTGTATGAAGCACACCCCAAATACTTATTACACTGTTAAGTTTGTGAAGAGGCAAACAAATGTTTGTTGCTGATTCCCTTGCAAGGGAGGCAACACGTTACACCAGCCTAAGTTTTTGGATAGATCCCTATTGTGTTTACATATGCATTTGATGTGAATTGAGCTTGTTTCTATAAAAATAAATAATAATAAATTTTTCTGTTTGATAAATCGGTTAGAAATTTTATCATTAAATTGAGTTGAACTTGTTAGAGATTTTAGGTTCTATTTGATTAGTAAAAAACTATAGTACAAGAGAATACAAATATTTTTATTTCACGTTTGATTTGAAAAAAATTAGGGAACAACACAAATCAACTAAAAAAGAACATGATAAGATATCTAATTTTTGTTATTAAAAAAATAGTGAGATAACTTTTTGTTCCATATATAAAATATTAAAATAACATATAATTCAGCAATATATATATATATAGTAATAAAAAAAATAATTAATCAACGTAATCATTTTAAAAAGGAAATGTCATTTTTTAATTCTAGCCCCTCTTTTTTAATTTTGATAAACACATTAAATTTGACATAAATTATAAATTTTTTATATTATTTTATTTGTATTTTCCATTATTCATCAAAAAATATATAAGGCAAAAAATCATTATGTAACT
>PYAF01003880.1:134029-148971 GCA_007407185.1 Glycine tomentella
AGCACAAGTAAATATAAAAGTAACACGTCCTATTATTTTAACACTAGCTTCAATTTACACAGAAGGAGTTGATTGAATCAATTTGGTTAAATTACTATGTTAGTCCCGAATTTAGAAAAGTTATTTTTTAGAGTCTAGGAAATTTAAAAATGTTCTTTTTAGTCCTGAAATAATAAATTGACATTTGATGACTTTTTAACATGTGACAATTTTAAAATACAACTTCAACCAAATGAAAAATAAAAATTAATTTATGACAATTAAAAACCAGTATCAATTTATTATATCAGATGCTAAAAAAACAATTTGTCAAAATTTGAGAAAAAAAAATTTAAATTTTAGGAACTAAAAAAGACATATACCCCCCAAATTCAAAGACTAAAACAATAATGGACCTTTTAACGTTTGTCTAAATGCACAGTAAAAAGAAGAGAAACTTTTAAATATTACTGGGATAAGGTAGTATGAGCATTATAGGAAAAATGAAGACAAACACGCCGTGGACACGAAATTCCGTCCGAGTTGATGCGTAAAAATATGCTTTGAACTTCCCATCTTTACATCATGCATTTACAAGGGTTGTGAGGGAGACATTGAAGAAACAAGGACAAGACAGACAAGATACAAAGGAGACCTTTCTCATCTATTGCCCCTTCAGACAACAATATAGGGAAAACTATATGAATGTAATGAGACGAGGATTTAAATGAACGATGGACAACTACAGGGAACTGATGATATCTTTTATTATTGACAAAATAGGGTTGCCAAAAGGATATTCTTCCAATGTCTGAAACATGATTCCATCCATCCGGGCTTGAACTCCATCAGAAAATGTCAAGCCCTGTAGCAGTTCCTTCACCGTTCTGTCTGCTCCAACGAGGGAACTCCCTACGCCTAACAAAATCTCGGGTAGAGAAGGGCTGGCTCTAGATATCTCCACAAGTGTAACCTGGCAAAGCTCAAGCATAATCACCATGTTTTGTATCTATACTTTTCGAGTACCACATTCATATAGCAAAAATAAAGGTTTCAAACCAACCTGTCTGTCTTGAGGTATATCGGCCTTCATTTTTGCTATGGCAATAGCTCGAGAAAGGCCACCAATAGCATCAACTAAACCACGTGAAGCTGCATCATTACCAGTCCAAACCCTTCCCTGGGCAAACTCCTCCATCTTTTCTACCTAGTGACAGTATACTAGCTGTGAGCCTGTGACAAAGATCTACAAGAAGGATGAACAAAAAGCATGGGATTAGTTTGTTAAATTTAAAACATACAGTCATTGATCTGGATGAAGCTGCCTTGTCTCGAAATTGTTTATAAGCATGCTGAGCAGATTTGGCAAATAGCTCTGCTTCATCTGGTCTGTACCAAAACAAGAAAATGGAAAAAGGTTATATTTGTCTGTCTCATAAGTCAAGCATGTACTTCTCTTCTGATACAATAGAAAAATAACAACCCTGTAAAGGCCATCATTGTGCAGTGTGGATTTTCCTTACAATAATTGGTCTCACATATCAAGGAACTTTCAGGGATGCTTTGATCCTTCTTTTCAGAGATCATAGAAAGGGAACCCTACAATTGTTGCTATTGTCAAGTGTCAACTACATACATCAGTACTTGGCAATCCATGCCAGATATTATCTAAAGTCTATCACAGTCAACTTCTTGGCTGAGTAAACATTCCTAATAATTGGAGTGAAGAATTATATATTCAAACCAAAATGGGGTCCAACAAAAAGGGAATTTTTTTGGTGAATGCAAAAAAGCCAATTCAGGCTGGCCGAACTAGTTCAAAGTTTATATATGAGATTTTGCACTCCCCAAGTGCAAGGTTTGAATTACCCCTTCGTTAGTAATCTTGCTCGGTGATCATCACTCCCAAAGGGGGATCCCTAGCGCCTAGAGACCTGTTAAGTAAGCCTCCATGCAGAAAATTCCCGAGTGAATAAGCTGGAGGTAATGCAACGTGCTTTTTAGGTTCCCAGGTATGTGACTGGCGCACTGGTTGGTAGAATTGAAGTAACCTATCCTTATTATCATTTTTTAATTCACCAAAAATAAAGGTAATGAATAAAAGCAAATAGCCAAACACTGTAGCAACTAGAACAATAGGACAACTATGCGGACCAGTCCATCAGTATAACTGTGTACAGACTAATTTCAAGATATTAACTTTTTAAGATAACTTGTGACTTTTTTTCTTTAAATAATTTAAGATGGAAACTAATAAGAAAGTATATGTAACATCTTCGCTTCTTAAAGATAGAGTGCCTAACTGTTGAGATATCAAATGGCACATTACAGTTTACACTGCCTAATATTCTCTCCTTATCCACTAGAATCTCTACACAAGGAAATGAAGAAATAATATTACCTGAAAGGACGTTGTTCAGCAGCAAGGAGCTCAGCATATTTTCCCCTTGATATGATTTCTTTGTTAAAGCCAATCTTCTCATACAGTTTCCCCAGGTTAAATTTTCCTACAATAACCAATGTTATGTAAATAATATCATCAATTAACAGATTACAAAATTGAAGAACAATATATAGAGCATTGGCTGTTCATGATATTACAATTTATATCTTATCTCATTATTTTAGAGCTAAAATGAATAATTTGCTTTCAGCTACAATTTCCATTTGTTGAATGTAATTATCATTCAAATGATAGCACAAGCTGTTGTATTTTTCTTCATTGAAAAGGTTCAAAATGCTATATTTCCATATGAATAATAAGTGACATAAATGTACTTAATCTTGCTTATAACGTGACAGGTCAATTTTGTGCATATAGAGATTTACAACATATGTTGGATGTCTTAGTATTGACATTCTAGTGTGCTTAAAGGAAAATTTCATCTTACATAAGTTATGTTACAAAAGCACTGAACAGAGATTTGCACCTGTGACCACTCCAATTGAACCAGTTAATGTAAGACTTTCTGCAACAATAACATCAGCTCCCATTGCCATGTAGTACCCTCCACTTGCTGCCACATCAGACATTGAAGCAATGACCGGTTTTGAAGCAGCCAAAAGCCGGATTTCTCTCCACATCCTGCAGATCATGACACCAGATAATGATCAAGATTCTTGGCATCATCAACAAAATACTTAGCAAAACTGTCATCATGACAACAATTGGAGATGTATTTGAAATTGAAGTAGACCAGTACATAAAGGATATGATTAACTCCTACCAAATCTAAAATTAATGTTGTTGGATAAAATATTATTTAATCAAGCTTTTAAATATCTTCACATACAATAGCTGAAATTGGACTGCACGGAAGATAAAGTGCTGCATAGTGTTTTTGAAAACCAATATCTTCACATATTTACTACTGTTACATTGCTTGAGATGCTTGCGCTGCCTATTTTTATGGAGATAAATGCAGGAATCAAGAAATTTCTGCTGTTAGCTTTTTGAGCACTTTTGAGCTTATCCTATTTGATTATTCTATTACTCCCTCTGAACTAAAATATAAGCAAATTTTAACTAACTTCTCCCTATTTAATAATACCATCTCCAAAATACTCTTCATTTAATCAAAATTTTATTTCCAACAACTTTCTCTTTTTTTGTCCTATGCAATTGAATGTAAGGGATACTTTAGAAAATTAATTAATTTTTTATTGAGACTATCAAAATTAAATGATGTTAACTTATTTTCTTAATTACCATGAATCATTTTTTTTTACCTATATTTCAGTCCACTCATTCAATATATGCCATGGTACAGATCATATCTAGATCAATACTATCAATAATTTCAAACCAATGCAAAGAAAATCAACAATTTCTAGTTAAATCACTAAATAGCAGTTTTGAACATAAAATTAACAGAGGGGAAATTTTACCAGAACTTACAAATCAGAAGCAAGAGCATCACCTCCAGGACTGTCAATTCTGATGATAGCAGCCTTAAATTCTTTTGACTCTGAGGGGAAAGAACACTCGAGAGTCGTGATTGCATTAAAATAATGAATAATAACACTGTCAAAGGTTGCAATTTTAGCAAACAGCATCATTGATAGACACTAAAAACCATGATTATGCTTATGTTTATGCTCCTAAAAGTGAATAGCTAAGTTGTGTTTATGTTGCATACGCAAGTTACTAAACTGAACAGAACTAACCCCTCTAAATCCTGGAATACATGAACAAAGGGTTCAGCAAGTCATATGTTTACTTATTTCCTTTAGCTGAAGGATCTCTCTTTTTCCTGTGTCAGATATTCAGAGTTCTTGCAACTTGGTTTCTATATTCTATTTGTTCTTTGTTCTTACGTTTGTCAACTTCTACTGCAGTATTGGGAAGAAAACCAAACTTCTAAAACCATCTCCTGAAGTGAAAGTTTCAAAAGAAGTGTAATCTCTAGGCTTCCTTCCTATTTGATTATAGGGACATCAGTGAATAATATTTACTCAACTAAAACTAAGTTATGTATGAAGTATTAACAACAGCTTTCCATAATCAATATATATAGCTTGATAATATTCTATTAAATAAGTGTCAATTTTAATCAGCCTCCTACATTGAAATTTATAAGGGAAACTTGTAACTTGTAAGGTCTAGTTTACCTCTGACAGTGCGAATCTTCTCAATGAACTTCTCTGCAATGATCCCTGAGCTAGAGACAGATAATTGACTCTCTACACGACTAATACTCCCCGATGCTCGGATAATGGCTATAAGTTCTTTACCACCTGGTATTCCAACAGTCCATTTCCTAACTCTAGAGTATTTCCTGTATTTAATTGATGAAAGAAAATATTTTATTTATCAAAAGGAGAATCCGGTAGCAACAAAAGTAGGTAAGAAAAAGGAAGCAACACTACGTCACATGAAAACTGTACTTTACATACATGCATGTTTGGGAAAGATTAATTCTGGGAAAATAATAACTTCTTTTTTTTTTTTTTGCTTTTAAAAGCTCCCTGAAGAAACTATAAATAATGAAATGACTATTTCTCCACAAAAAGTTATTCCAAAAAAGCATAAGCCACAGAAAGATCCAGGACCAAACACATATTTGGGAAAGGTTGATTCTGAAAAAATAATCAATTTTTTTTTCTATTTGTTTTAAAAGCTCTCTCGAGAAGCTATAAATAATAAAATGACTATTTGTCCCATATAAGTTAAATCCATAAAGGCATAAGCCAAAGAAAGATCCATGACCAAACAACTTTTAGTATATCACTATATTATACATTTATTAAAGTTGTCTCCAACTATTACAAAACTAATTCTAGATTTGTGTTTCTGAAGTTTAATATTTAAGGTGTAATACTGTCCCCTGACTTGATCTTTTGTCGAATGAAATGACAATCAACTTCAATATGTTTGGTTCTCTCATGAATTATTGGATTGAAGGCAATATGCAGTGCTGCTTGATTGTCACATATAAGAGTCATCTGTGTAGTCTCTTCAAACTTGAACTCCCTGAGAAGCTGCTTCAACCATATGAGTTCACAAGTGACTAATGCCATGGCCCTGTATTCTGCTTCAGCACTGATCTTGATACAACTTTTTGCTTCTGACTTTTCCAAGATACCAAGTTTCCTCCAATCAGAATACAATACCCAGATGTGGATTGCCTATCACTGGGTGAGCCAGCCCAGTCAGCATCTGAGTAACCAACCACTCATGTATGTCCCCTATCTTCATAAATGAGGTCTAAGGCTGGAGCACACTTGATTTATTTAAGGATCCACATAATTGCATCCCAATGATCCTAGCAGGGAGAGTTCATGAATTGGCTTACCACACTTACGGAAAATGCAATGTCTGGAAGAGTGACTGTGAGCTAGTTCAACTTTCCAACCAACCTCCTATATCTCCTAGGATCCGATAAGGGCTCCCCCTGATCGGGTAGCAATTTGACACTAGGATCCATAGGAGTGTCCAATGGCTTTGCATTCAGTAGGCCAGCCTCTTCTAGGATGTCAAGGGCATACTTCCTTTGGGAGATAACTAGACCATCCTTGGATTGAGCAACTTCGATACCTAGAAAAAACCTAAGTTTACCAAGGTTGTTGGTCTGAAACTGGTGTGAGAGATACTGTTTCAAGCTTGTAATGCCATGCTGATCATTGCCTGTAATGACAATGCCATCCACATAGACAATGAGATAGATACATCCTTGTGGTAAATAGTGATAGAAGACAAAGTGGTTGGCTTCACTGCGAATCATGCCAAACTGCTACACAACACTTCGGAAGCAGCCAAACCAGGCTCGAGGGGACTGTTTAAGTCCATATAAGGACCGATGAAGCCCCAGACCATAGTAGAGGACTCCCCCTGAGCAACAAATCTTGATGTTGCTCCATGTTCACCTCTTCATCCAAATCGCCATGCAGGAAAGCGTTTTTAAAGTCCAGTTGGAAGAGAGTTCAGTGATGGATGACAACCATAGAGAATAGTAATCTGACAGACTCCATTCTAGCTACGGGGGAGAAAGTGTCAGTATAGTCCAACCCATACACTTGCATATATTCTTTTGCTACTAGATAGGGCTTGAAGCGATCAATGGTATCATCAAGGCCAACCTTAATGGTAAACAACCAGCGGCATCCAACTGTGGATTTCCAAAGGGGAAGAGATACTAAATCCCAAGTGCCACTACTTTGAAGTGCACATATCTCGTCAATCATTGTTTGTCTCCATTCTGGATGTCATAATGCTTCACCTGGAGAGTTAGGGATAGACACAGAGGACAAAGAAGAAAGGCATGTATGGTGCACAGTAGAAAGACACTGATAGCTAAGGTTAATATAGTGGGGAGATGGGTTACAAGTAGAACAAATACCTTTTCGCAGAGCAATGGGACAATCTTGGTCTGATGTAGGACCCAGATCCGGTAAAGATGGTGACAGGAAAGAGTTAGGCATGGCCTCTACTATATCTTCACGAACAATCACAGGGGCTGGTGGAGGTATATCTGCAGGTGTTTGTCATTGTTGGTATACCTGAAGAGGTTGCACTTGTGGTGGTACAGTAGATGGAACATCTTGGTGTACAAAAGGGTCAACCAGTGGAAGAGGGACAATGGTAGGTGGACTAGGAGTGGCAGAATACCACATATCAGAAGCAGATTGAGGTGAATCAAAGAAGGAGACATCAGCAGAGATGAAATACCGTTGAAGAGTAGACAGCAGCAACTGTAACCGTTCTGCGATCTGGGATACCCTATGAAAACACACTTAAAAGACCTTGCAGATAGTTTGTCAAGTCTCGGAGTCAGGTTGTGAACAAAGCAAGTGGAAGCCAAAGACCGTTGGAGGAACAGTATGGAAAAATGAATGGGGAAAGAGGACCGTATTAGGTATCTGATAATTTAGAACGGAGGGACGACATGCGATTAATGAGGTTGCAGGCCGTGAGGACAGCCACCCCATTTCGTTGAGGAGTATTCGAGTATGGGCACAAGATGTCTGATGGAGAATCCATTTTGAAGCCATCAATTTCTGAAGTTGATGGGATAAATATACACGAGCATTATCACTGTGAAGAGATCAGATAGGGATACCAAACCGTGTTTAAAAGATAGAAAATAACCCAGACCTGTTTTACATTAAACATACCCAGGTACGTGAGTAATCATCAATAAAAGTAACAAAATATTTAAAACCGGAATGGGTAACAACACGTGATGGACCCCAAATATCTAAATGAACTAAGGCAAAAGTGGACATAGCCTGTTTATTGACTCGACCAGGAAATGAATTACGAGTGAGTTTCCCAAACTGACATGACTCACAATACAAACTAGACAATTTTGAAAGACTTGGCACCCACTTATGAAGCTTTGGTAATCCAGGATGTCCCAACTGAGCATGACCCACCAATGGAGAGACGGTGGTGGAGCATAGTTACGACGGTGGAGAGAGATGGTATAGGCCATGCGAATCACGTTTGACACCAATCATCCATCCCGATGTCCGGTCCTACAGGGTAACATAAGTTTTAGTAAAGGTAATCACAAGGTCATGAGACTGAGTGAGATGGTAAACATATAGAACACACTTAACGATAAGAGATGGAAGGGGATGTGTGGTGCCAATGCCTTTGGATTGCGTTTGAGTGCCATTAATAGAGGTAATGGAGGGTAAATAAGGGGATATGGAGATGGAAGAGAAAAGAGAACGATTACCAGATATATCGTCAGATGCACCATAGTCAAGCACCCAAGGACCCAAGATGAAGGAGAGATGCAAGCAATAAATTTACTGGTGTGTGCGACTGAAGCAATAGCACCAGAACTTTGGTGGCTTTTGAACCACTGGAGAAAATCCTCGTAGGTGGCCAAAGTAGCACAAGACTGCTTAGTGGACTGTATAACAGTGTTTTATTGTGTAATGTTGTGTGTGAGACCACACGAAATACTCTTATTTATAATGGAGGTTTACAAGATAAGGAAACTAATGAGTAATAAGGGAAATAATCCATACTAATCTGCTGTAATTAAAACATATCAAATCATATATTTCGCACTCCCCTCAAGTGGAGCATATGTCATATGAACCAAGCTTGTTACAAATGTGGTAAACCCAACAAAAACGAAAAATAAGACGGTTCCAGTCATGTGGTTGCGCTGAAAAACCTTAGCTGTAGCCAACGAAGGTCTGTAGTTGTGACGGGTGTTCGCCCATGAATAAAGCACACCTTGAGGTGGAAGGAGGCGATTCCAATGTCAGACTCGCCGGAGATGCGCCACGCGTCATCTGCGTGAACTTCTCTTGCTGAAAAAGGGCACTGCGTGGGGTCGTTGTGGCGGTGTGTTGAGTTGGCTACGCACGTTGACGGTGTGACGTTCTTGAAAGGTCGTTGATGTAGACCGACAAGAGGGTGGCACACTGGCTGCCTAAAAAACCCAACAGTGGGCGCAGGTACAATTCACCTGCAAAGAAAGTTGCGCATAGACATGTCTGTGTGAGGGACATTGGTGAACATCATAGCGAAAGCGGATTCTGAAGGAGGGTAGGTAGAGGCCATGAAACACAGTGAAACAATCAAACAAGGGTGTTGAGAGGGGTGTTTGGTTTCAAACTAAGCCAAACAGGTATGAACAAGGGCTAGATAGGATCGCCGAAAGTCAGAAATGGCAGCGGAGGGGTCGTTGGAGGTGGGTCTCACCGGAAACGGCGTCATGCGACGATTTGTGAAGAGCACGTGAGTTACACGTGCCAGAGCGAGGAGGTGTGTGTGGGCCCATGCAAAGGAGTTGTGGTTCGCGACTTCGGCCCATAGATCGTTGGTGGATGGCAACTCTGATCGTAGTAGGTCGCTGGCAAATGGGATGGGGAGCGGTGGCCAAACGACGGACGCAGGTGTTGCGGGTATTGTTCACCCAAAAAAAGAAAGAGACATGCATGGAGGCATGTGTAGCAACAACTGCCGGAGCGATGACCGTCATGGAGGTTCTCGGTGGTAGGACGACAAGTAGAGAGGTCCATCGAAATGTGTAAATAGATCAATTGAGTAGGACGACAAGCAAAGATGTCCACCGAGGACAGTAGGTAGGTCCCTGGTGGATAACGACTTCATTATAATCTAAGTTCTGATACCATATAACAGTGTTTTACTGTGTAATGTTGTGTGAGACCACACAAATATTCTTATTTATAATGAAGGAGGTTTACAAATTAAGGAAACTAACTAATGAATAATAAGGGAAATCATCGTATACTAAATTGCTGTAATTAACAATATCAAATCATATATTTCATAGTTGAATAGTAGGCTGAGTGAAATGCACAGAAGATGTTTGAGCTACATTAGTAGGGCGAGGTGTCACCCATGGTGGTTTACCATAAATCTTCCAGCACTTATCAGTATTATTATTATAATAATGACAGTGATCTCACCACCTAGAACGACCTTTGGGTTTTGATGACCCTGTGCGAGAGCGTCCAAAATTACTGTTCTGGGAAGCAAGGGCAAATGTATCACCCTGGTGGACACAGGGATATCGGAAGTAGGCTTTGGTGGAATCCGAAGTAATGCAGCGGATGCTGATGTCATCAATGGTGTCACGGTTGGCCCAAGAATTTGGTTTAGTGTGGCAAAATATTCCGCAGTAAGACCATAAAGAGTCAGAGTCATAAAGGTGTTGCGATTCTCCAATTCCTTATTAGCCTCGACTGTGATAGAGGTAGAAGGGGGTAAAAGCTCATTATAATCACGGAGAGCTGCGTGGACTCGCCTAAGATATGTAGACATATGGTCGTCAAAGCACTGAGGAGCAAGTAGGGTCATCAAGTCTCCATAGGAACTTGTCGAAAATGGTCCCAAAAACCTGGGATAAGGGCACAATGGAGGGGCAACCTCGGCATTGGAAGCACGGCCAAAACGGGTTGGTCACGTGCCATTACACGCTAGCAAAAGGACGTGCAGAAAACTGTTTGGCGTGGAGAAGAAGGAAATGTGTGGGCGCGTGGATGCACATGTCGCAACGCCGTGACCACCGTTGAATAGATCGGCAGACAACAAGCACAATGGTGTAATCTCCGGTCAAAAGGACAACGGCGATGTAGAAGGGAAAAAGGTCGCCTGACTAAGGTCAGCGAGAAAAGAGGCGAACTGAAGACTACATGGTTCGCAAAAACATTTTTTTATCATTGGGGACAGTGGGTCCTCCGAGCAAGAACGATTTGTGCCTCTACTAGGCTATAGATACCATATTGAAATGAAAGGACGAGGCATATTGAGACTGTAAACCGTATGTCTGAATACAACGCGGAAAAGAGATTATATAAGCTTATTGCAATAATTACAAATAAATGGAGGATATTTGGTTTCCTATTAATTAGATATTATGTGTCTATAATCTACATTTATTACAGAATAATCCTACTAATTCTCAACAAAAACTATACACGTGTATTGGATGTGCTAGTAAACAACAGGAAAACTGTTACATTTGACATAGTACATTATAGAATAAAATCTTGCATGAAAATTCCAAAATAGAAGTAGCCTTAACTAAGCATCATTGTTATTACATATTAGAACACCATAGAGTTTAAACAACATAATTCGAAAGATGGTATAATGAATAGCATTGGCACCATGCCAAACATATATCTACTGAACCAAGAAAGTCAAATACATAGACAACAATTATCATCAATTAGTAACTTAATGTCTAGCAACATTCCCTTTGAAGCAATGACATGCAGGGAAACCTAGGATTCTAGAATAATCCTCAAATCAAGGAAAAAAAAAAAAGAAAGAAATAGCCATTGATATGAAAGATTCTTTTAATGGGAAATTTGATTTGAACTTATTTGATCATAGAAAATATTACAGCCCTTGAATAGTCTAAATTCCTAATGTTGAAAGCAAAGTGATGATTGGGAATGAAACTTGTAAGAGGCAGAAGGTATTCTTTATGAAACCATGGAATGGAATATGAAATTCCCTAGTATGATATTTCTGAAGCTAACTTCTAGCCAGTTCAAAATAAATAGCATAAACCATGGAAGATTCTCAAAAGCATATAGAAATTGCTACCTGTAATCCACCATAGGCAGATCTTTATCTGATTTCACTCCAAGTCTCTCCTTCAACATGGCAGTAATCTGCAAAACATTTAATGTTTCTTATCCTTTTAACCGTCTTTGCTTGAGATGTATTCACATCCTTCAAAACATTTATTAACCAGTGTTAATTATCAATATATATGAATACGACCAACTGCGAATACAGTATAATCCACAATTCTTAAATGCAGAAGCAATAAAAACCAACAAACTTTTAGTGAAAAGAGCAAAAACTCTATATTCAGGATTTTTTCCACTAAAAAATATGCACCACTAATCATTAGCTGGCTAAAAACTATTCTATTGATAACTATAAAGATGACAAACTACATGCGCAAATGGTCTTTCATATAACCTGATGGTTGGTCACAGTTGAAATAGATAGTAATCCTAGGTGAACTTTACGACAATGTTAAATTACAAGTTCCTATCCATAAGTCTGCCACTATGAGGGGGACTTTAATTAAACACCACCCCTAGCATAGGGTTAGACTCACCTATGCCTATGAGTGTAGCAATCCAAGATCAAATTGGTTGTTCATATAACAGCACTAGGGAATAGCTATGTACCTCATCATCATAGTTTATATTTGATATGAGTCCCGCTTCTTTCAGCTTGTCTACTTGATAAACACCTTCATTTATGAAGTTCTCAATATCTTCTCTTGTTTTTCCTGTATTAACATGAAGAAGCTCAGAATTTAATATAATGGTTCAAATTCAATTAAAACACCAAATGCCAATGTACCTTTGGCAGAAGCGACTTTATCCAACCAATTTGTATAGATATTATCAAGTAATGCAGTCAGCATCTCACAATTTTCTTCAGACATGGTTCTTCGAGCTAGTTGATCTCCAGCACTTTTGTATTTTCCAAACCTTTCCACTTGTGGTTCAATTCCTATGTTATCTAAAATACCTGAAAATAATTAATAAAATGATGTCAAACACAAAAGTTTTAGGCTTATTCTTAGCCATCACAGAATTTAAATATTTAAACTGCAGCATGTGCATGACTGTACAGAACATTATTCCAGAACCAAAAAATGTTTAGAGACATTGAGCATTTTAATAGTATGTGGGAAATTAACATAGTATGACTTTTATACTTCTATTAATGTAATAGAAACTTAGAAAGGCATATCAGTACCACTGTACCAGACTTTAATTCAGGTTACATCATAGACATATTGTACCAAATTCTGCACAAACTTCATAGAAAAGGAAATATACCTAGTAAGTCCCTTTCTAGGATCTAGGCGCATAATACACACAAAAATGGTTTTCTAAGGGAACTGCTAATATGAGACCTTTTAGGAGGTTTGAAATCTCCCCCACCTCCTAATATGCCCATCTCTCACTTGCCCAAAAAGTAAATATCCAATTGGCCCTCCAAAGATATATCCGAATTGTTCTCCTTTTATCAGGCACATATTAAATAGCATCAAATTTTTCCTTTAAAGGATCAATTAGATGTCACTGAAATGACCAATTTGATTGAAAAGATATTACAAAAGGAAGAAACTAGTGACATTAATCAGGATTGAAGAACCAATATGACGTCACTAATAAATGCAGCACCAGTATTACATTGCATGATCTTTGAAGGACAAAATTGGAGTTTTGTGCAGTTATAGACATGTAGGGCATGCTGTAAGGAAAAAAAAAAAAAAAACTCAAGGACAATCACCACAAGGCAAATTTGTAAAAATGCAACGAAAAGAAAATTAGAATAATCTATACCTCTGAGGAATGAGGCTTGAACAGTCAATCCAAATAAAGAAAAGTAGGCACTGGGTGGGGCGTATATCTCTTCACATGCGGATGCAAGGTAATACTCTTTTTCTTGACCTAAAGGGACATAAGCCAAAACAAATTTTCCTACAAGCATAATAAACTATCAAACAATGTCATTCATAAGCAGGAAAAAACATTAATATGGGTCAACATGTCAATGGTGAAGAAGAGGTACATTAATATATCATTATTCATTAATTACCATATTGCTTTAAAATGTAAGCCTCAGTTAAATCATAACCTTAGAAAATTGACACACTTCATGTTTCGTACAAGAAAAGAAGATACATTGAATTCAGCTATAGAACCCTTCTACTTAAGGCCATTGCAACAAAGATAAAAATCTAAATTAATATCTCTGTTGAATATTCTCTAGAAGGTTTAAGAGAACTAATTTGAAAAGCACTAAAACTTCATTTTTTTTTTTTGCTCAGCAGCACTAAAACTTCATGGTATGTGCACTGGCAGTGACTTGGCTTTTTAAAGGGGTGTGCCGGTGTGGCGATAAAAGCCATCAGTAATTACATTCACAAGTCACTTGGCTATGTAGGTAACTGAATTTCTTGGTAAATTCTTCACTAGTTCATTCAACTTGATATAAGTTTCTATATACAGCATTCAGTATGAAAAATTGTTTGTATATTGCATGTTTCCACATTCCTGAAACCTGATTCCTCTTTTTCTTATAAATGTGAAAGAAAAGGAAAACAGAAGCAAAAACTAAACACCACCACAGATGCTCTAAATCCCAATTCCTCTTTATTCCATACAAAAGTTGCAAGACAAGTCCAGAGCATTACCTGATTTTTTGAAATCCAGTATATGCCTTCGAATTTCTTCTACTTTACCCCACCCGCAATTTAAACTATCAATATGAAGATAGATCCCAGAAATACGAGGATCATATGCTGCTTTCAAAAAATTCTCACAAATTTGAGGCAGAGAAAGTCCTGGAGAGAACCTACTCTTCACTTGATCAGATACCTGAACATGTGAAACAACACAACAATTGAATTCAAATATATCAAACGTATATGTGCTTTTTAAAAAAATGTGTGCATATATTTGCTATGGTTAGAACTAATTAAGTTTTTTGCATAACTAATTAAAAACTATTACCTTACTTTTTATTTATAAAAATAATGAAAGAATTAATAACACTAGTACCCTACTAATTATTATTTTCATCCATTCTTATACAAATATTTATATAAACAAATGAAAAATAGTGTTTTTATAACACTAACTCAAAATACTGACACATTCTTTGTTAGAAATTGTAACACCCGGCCACTTGCAGGATCAACAACTGTCCCTACATACCAACACAAGACTTTTCAGTGTACTTTGTCCTCACTCACACACTTCCTGAGAAACTTCCCAGGAGGTCACTCATCCCAAGATTGCTCCAAGTCAAGCACGCTTAACTGTGGAGTTCTTATGTTATGGGCTACCGAAAAGTAGATGCACCTTGTTGGTATAGGTAGTACCTATTAAATCCTTTAAGTTATCCTCAACTGTACAGTCCCATACCTGCACAGCCTCTGGATCCCTCTCGTTCGGGTGTGTATTCGATTCATTCATGTACCCCT
>PYAF01003880.1:149071-162983 GCA_007407185.1 Glycine tomentella
TCAGGAGCCGCTCCTTGTCCGTGCCTCACTGCACCGGCGATCACTCCCCGCTCTCGTCAGTGCCCGGGATGTTACAGAAATGAGCTAACACATTTTCTAACACACGTTCTATTGATTAAAGTTTATTAAAAATTATAATTATAATATCATTAATGAAGCTCATTAAATAGAAAGGCAGCCCACAAAATTTTGTGATCTCTAATAATTTCAACCAATAAAGAATAGTGTGTTCTAGAGAGTGTGTTGCATAATACTTTGCTGGCATTTCTCTCTTTGTTATTCCCTAAAGTTTACTACTAGTCAATGTTATCAAACTCGAGGATTGGAAGGGGGGTAAAAGATCGTAACTCGAGGATCGTAACTCGGATCGTAAGAGTTATGTGTATATGTAAAATTATATTTATACACATACATATACATAAAAAATAACATAGACAAGAAAAACAATATAGGTTTATAATTTTTTCACTCTAAGATAGTAACAAAAAAATACTACCATTCCTTGAACTCATTAATTTAGCTAACCAGGAAATTATTTTCATATACAATTGAAATTGAAATATTTAATAATTTAAAAAAAATTAAACTAATAATATTCATCAATATAATCCCTCCCTATGCTCACCACGTGTACCCCTCCGTTACTGTGCATGCATTTCGTGCTCCACTATCCAAATTAAACTAATAAACTAAACCTCACCCTCTTTACCCCCCCCCTCTCTCAATTACTTTATAATTTTATAGAGACCGTGCATGCTCCACTGCTCCTTCTTCCTCTTCTCCTTTTTTTTTCTTTTCTCTTAATGGAATGATGGAACACAACATCATCACCTAGCCTCCGTCTTCTGCCGCTCCCATACTGCTTATCTCTGCTCCATGTGCGACGGGAGGTTCCACGTCTCACTGACGTGACGCAAGAGCGTGTGACTGTACGAGGCATACGAGCGCACCTCGGCAACCTTCCTCTGCAAGGCCGATGCCCCATCCTCGCCATGGAAGAGGCAGTCACCCAGGGCAAGCATCTGAACAAGGAGCAGGAAGAGGTTCTCCACTCCAAACCTTCCGTCCTCGCTCTCATCGACGAGCTTGAGAAGCTCTGCCTGCCTCTCGCCACCGCCCTCTCCGAAGAGCTCCAAAACAACGGCACCTACTCTCAAAACTTTCGTGAGAACGAGACCGAAAACAATACCCAACTGGGATCGAAACGGATCGTCGATCCGTCCACCTCGCGAGCAGACTCGCGATCCCCTAACGATCCGTAGTCCCAGCGATCCTCCCTCTGAGTAATATCGACGACCCCTCTAAAAATCACAAGATCGCACGAGTATACGATCATACTCGTGAACTTGACAACATTGCTACTAGTCTACGACTCAATAATTTCAATGAATCTTATTCCTAAAGTTGTATGTCTCAATATAATTTAGTTCTAAATATAAAAAAATGAATTAGAAAAAGTCGTCATAAAAGTGTGTTATTAATATTCTCTTCTATAATTATCTGCTTAAATAAAATTAAAAATTCTAAGACAGGGTCTAGTATCAGATAGGTCGCATGTTCAAATCCCCACTCCTCTCTTTGAATTCAGAGATTTTTCTTGCCTTGGACAAAGGCACAATCCCCCTAAAATTAAGTAAATATAAAAATCAAATAAACCATCATTTGGTCCTCGAAGTATTACCTCTTTCCTAAATAGTCTTTAAACTAATGAAATTATATATTAGTTTCCCAAAGTATTAGAAATCATGCCACATAGTCTTTTGTGTATTGAAAAATTCTTTATATTAGTTCTCAATGTTAGTAAAATAGATCAACCACAATACTTTAGGAACTACTTATATTAGTTTAAGGACTATTTAAGAGAGAACTTATATACTTCAAAGACCAAATTGATGGTTTATTAAAAAAAAAAAGAAGCAAAATCAAAGTTATTTTCTTCCTGTGGGATGAAAAAGGAGGGTGAGAAAGAACAAAGAAGAGAGAAGGTAACCTGGCCACGAAGCTTCATTGTGAGGACACTACCCTTGCGAACACGCTCCCAAGGGAACGCGACGAGCATCTTGAGCTTGACGAGGAAGATTCTCCATCCAGTAATCGGTTCGAAATCGAACTCACCGCTCGGATAATCCTCGTCGTCAATCACACTACCACTCTGGTCGTCAACGCCGTCTTCATTTTCCTTCACTTGTTCTTCGGTTTTGGCGTCGCAAGGAGAATCGGAACCTAAAGCGAGAAGGGAAAGGTCTTGTCTTCTGCGGAAGGGAGTGAGAGTGGGAGAGTGGCGGCGAGAACGAGAGAGAAGGGAGAATCGGCATTGGAATTGAAGGGCAGAAGCGGAAGATGAAGTGTTGGAGCGGTGAATGGAGGAGGGGGTGAGTGGAGGTGTGGGTAGAAACAACAGCTTCGACATTTTCTCAGTGAGGATGAATGAGTGTGGAAGGAAAGTGATGGAACGGGAATTGGGAAGTGAAGGAAGCGGCTGATACGACGAGGTCCACCTTCCTCCACGTCGTCGTTTACTGTCAGCCTGCCATTTCGCTTATTATATCATCTATATCTCATCCGGAACCGGGATGCTTTAAGGGACGTTTGTTAGGGAACAAATTTTAGTTAAATATTTTTTTTTTTATTTTTACTATGGTGAGAGCTGAAAATTTAATTAATTTAATGTGATAAATAATTAAGGTTGCATTTGAAGTAATTTTTTATTTTCAGTTTTAAAATATTTAAAAATCAAATTTAACTTTCGTTTTGAATTTTTAATTTCAACTTTTATTTGGAAAACTATTGCAAAATGCAAAATGAACCTCATGATCAATTTCAAAATTAACATTTATGAATTTTCCAGAACTCAAAAAAAGTTAAATATTTTTTATGAATTTGCATAAATCCAAAAATTAACAATATAAATCTATACTGAAAATTAACAAATCTCATACAAAAATAAAAAAAGGAAACAAAAGATCTCAAAAATTAAATTAACACACAATATCAAACAAGAAGCAACACAAGAAATGAAGGTCAATACGGGAAACCAAAAATCTCAAAAGAAATTAATACTAAAAATTAAGAGATCTCAAACAAGAATCAATAAGAAAAAATAGACCCAAAATCGACAAGAAAACCCTATAGGAGGTCACTTGTAGAGTTAGTTAAGATAGAAATCCAAGTGGAAGACCTTATAGAGAAACAATTTGTAAGGCCTAACGTATCACTTTAGGAAAAACATGTGTTATTAGGAAAGAAGAAATGAGTCATGATAGAGTTATGAGATGCATGCACTCATGACTTAGTCGTGATGAAATCTCCTCTTTGAGTTTTCTCCCTTGGAGTGTCAAGTCAATGTAATAGTTAGCATTCCTTGGGCCAAGAGTTACGAGTTATTATAAGAGTGTGTGAAATTATTTTCTGTGGAAGAGAGAATTGTGTGGTTAGGAAGTAAACCATATAGTATAATTTAGAGAAAAACTCACTAACCTATATAGCAGAAAGGATGTTAAGTTACATGGAGTAACCCTAGCATTGTCTCTGATAGAGATCCTCATTTTACGCCTAGACATTGGGTAAGTTTGCAAGAAGTCTCAGGGACAAAGCTAAAGTTTAGTTTAGCCTATCATCCTCAAACAAATGGTCAAACCAAGAGAACTATCCAATCCTTAGAAGACCTTTTGAGAGTTTGTGTAATAGAAAAGAAAAGTAGTTGGAATGATTGTTTACCCTTGTAGAGTTTACCTATAATAACAGATTCCATGCTAGTATTGGGATGTCACCATTTGAACTCTTGTATGGGTAAAAGTGTAGAGCACTATGTTGGTATGAGATAGGTGAACCTCTTCTATTAGGTCATAATGTGTTGCGAAAGCACACTGAGCAAGTGAAAACCATTAGAGAAAAGATCAAGGTGGCACATGATAAGCATAAAAGTTACGATGACAAGCGAAGGAAACCTTTAGATTTTCAAGCTGGAGACCATGTCTTCTTGAAGGTTACTTCCATGACCGACATAGGAAAAGCTATCAAATCTCGAAAAATTTCTCCTAAATTCATTAGTCTTTACCAAAATCTAAAAAGGATAGGCTTTGTAGCCTATCACATCTTTGCCTCCCAATTTGTTAGGTTTACACCCTATTTTTCATGTATCTCAACTCAGACAATATAATCTCGATCCTTATCATGTATTCAATCGGTTCAGATACAAGTAAGAGAGAATATTACTTAGGATGTGACTCACTTAAATATTAGTGATCAGAGGGTGAAACAATTGAGGGGCAAGAGCATTAGCTTAGTGAAGATTTTGTGGAGTGGTGTTGATGAAGGTGATGCAACGTGGGAACTATAGGACAAGATGATGGAATTATATCTGCATCTGTTCCAAGGTTAGTTAACTTTGGGAACGAAATTTCTAAAAGGGTGGAAAAGTTGTAACACCCTAAAAATTACAACTAAGTAAGTATGTATGTTTATTCTTTATTGAGTAATTGCATCTGATTGAATTGATTATGGACCATGATTTAATTAAAAAAATCATAGTGTCAATTTACTTCTTTACGATTAATTGTCTGCAATTATTTGCCAGTACAATTATGTTGTTGATTTAAAAAAAATATGAGAAAAAATATATTTGATCATTAATGTTGGATCAAAGCTTGAAGCCTTGAAGATTTGTCTCTAATTTTTAGTTTTGGTTTGATGATTTTACAATGCCAAACAAGATTCATAGATGTGGCATTTGTATTGAATGTTTTGGTCTAGACATGATGTTTGATATAGTTTAAGTTTTTTTTTTTTTTATATCCATGATTAGTGTGAATCAACTATAAATTTCTTTCTTATTTCTGATCTTGGTTTGGGTTACCAAGAGTTTTGTGAGTTGATAGGGTTTCAACTCCTATTCTTTCTCATGTAGGGTTCAAGGGAAGAGTAGAATCTAGGGAATTGCATGTGCATAGTATTTGTGAAATACAATAAATCCCACTAGAAGGGGGGTTGAATAAGTGTGTTAGATAAACTTTTGAAAGACTTTTTTGTAATGGAAGTGATTTGTTAAAGAAAGCAATTTTACAGGGACTATTGTCCAGTAACAAGAACTATTTTCTTAAGCAAAAGTGGATTATCGTCCAATGGTTTATAAAAGACAGTTCTTAGTGGAAAACTTGTGTGCAAAGATGTGTCAATAATATGCCTGGAAATTATTTTGACAAGCTAAAGGAGATTAGTAGAAACATTTAATTTTATATTGGTTCACTCAACTTGAGCTACATCTAGTTTTCTTTATCAACCGGTAAAGGGTTCCATTAATCAAATTGGATTACAACAAGTATTTTATTCTGTCACTCCTTGCTTACAAGTATTCTCTAGGCCACTATTTGCACAACACTTATCCAAGTATTATTTAGTCAGTAAGTCACTCCTGACTTTTACAAACAGTAGTTTGAAATAGAATTGAAGATTCTAACACTCACATAATGTGTTTACAATGAAGGTCTTAATCTTAGAACATACATTAGTTAGACAAATAATAAACTCTCTAAGCTAACTGTTTTTCTCGAAAATGATGTTCCTTTGTTTCTTTCTTGAATGCATTGATTAATCACTTTTCTCTATTTGTTTGTTGTTCTTTCTGTGAGGCCTTGATGTATTTTATGCTAAGAGATTCGTAAATCAATGACGGATCTTGAGCATTAAAAATATGACCGTTATCAATCTTTGATCCTTTGTTTCTAGCTAATGATACGTGATGCGCGTCTGAATTAATTCTAGATCAATACTTTCTAAAATTGTCCTTCATATCTCAAAACAATTGTTAGGCATATAAAAGGAAGAATAATATAGCTTAACATATATG
Organism: Glycine tomentella; assembly: GCA_007407185.1. Taxonomy (NCBI): domain Eukaryota; kingdom Viridiplantae; phylum Streptophyta; class Magnoliopsida; order Fabales; family Fabaceae; genus Glycine; species Glycine tomentella. The sequence goes on from PYAF01003880.1 coordinate 154,917, forward strand.
TTCCTTTTAATAGGATAATTTTAACGTGGCATAAATGGATTTACTTTAATAATCATAGGATACTGAGATGTATGTTTGGATTGGATTGTTTAGACGATGGTCAATTTAGTGGAGAACAAGTATGTATTAGTACATTGGACTAGTTACACAAAACAATGTAGATCTTATCTTGTGATGCTTCCATTGATCAATCTTGTTTACTTACATTTAAACAAATAGTTAACATAAATTTATCTCTTTGTTTTCATCAAAACCTAATAGATGTGTGGATCGCCTAGCTCTAACAGTTTGTACTTAATTCTCTATTAGTTTTAAGGGTCTTAGAACAACTAGATGCAGGTCCTCTTGAGGACTAAATCATTACAAATTAGTGTAATTCTCTTTCTCTAATCCTTAGTTTTGTATTTCAATTTTGGTAATGGAGTTGATAGTAAAGGGCCATAAAACTCTATTTTCACATATATTGTTATCATTGTTTTCTTGTTGTGATAATCTCTTTGTGACAATATTTTGAAAAAACTTTGATTAGTTAAAAGAGGTTGTTTTAATTGAATTGATGGACAAAGTGGTAAAGATTTTGAAAGAATCTATTCAACCCCCTTCTAGATTTTTGGCTATCCCAACAATTGGTATCTAGAGCTAGGGTCATGAAAATTAATCAAGATTTTATCAGAAGTCTTTGAATATGATTGGGAATCAATTACCATTTGCAAAAGGTGCATCCATTAGTTGACCTCCACTCTTTTGTGGCATGAACTATCACTTTTGAAAAGTTCAAACGAAGTTTTTTATGGAATATGTTAGTAGAGGTATTTGGAATGAAGTGGTAAATGATTATACAATTCCAACCCAAGTTGTTAAAAAACAAAACTATAGAGAAACCCTATGAATCATGGTCTCAAGATGAAACTATAAGAGTTGAATATGATTTTAAAGATATGAATATCATTCACTTGTCCCTGAATTGTGATAAATTTTTCAGGGTATTGACATGTACTAGGACAAAGGAAAAGTGGTATTTTATTCAAGTGACTCATGAAGGTACTTCAAAAGTTATAAGAGCAAGGAAAAATTCTTTCATTGAAGAGTATAAAACTTTCTGGATGCAACAAGGAGAAATCATAAGAGATGTTCAAAAGTGGTTAACTCACATAGTGAATCACCTTAAGGGCTTAGGGAAAATGTTTGAGGAAGAAGAGATGAATGTGAAGATTCTATAGTCCCTCAAAAGAATTTTGCAATCGAAGGTCACGACAATCTCCAAGTCCAAAGATCTTACATCAATCACTTATGTCGAGCTATTTGGAAAGTTAAAGGAATACGAGATGGATATGACTATGATGGCTAAAGAAGAGGCTAAGGAGAAGAAGAGTAGAGGCCTAACACTAAAATCCTACATACAACAAGTTTTCGAGTGATGAAGAATATATAGAAGGTTTCGAGAGCGAGAATCTAACTCTACTTGTTGGAAAGTTTAAGAAGTTTTTTGAACAAGAAGAACCCCAAGGGAAGATCCTTGCAACACAAAAAGAACTTTAAGAATAATGACTCATCCTCCCCTAACTTTACTTGTTTCAAGTGTGACAAGTCGAGTTACATAAAATTTGAATGCTTTATCTTTCTAAAGAAACAACAAGGAGGAGAAAAAGAAGGCAAATGGTCATAACAAGAAGAAGAAGGCTTATGATAAACCATGTTTTGAGTGAGTTTTTGTGCTATTTTCATGCATTTTCTTGCAGAATATTTTGACAATATGTTTACTTTGCAGAAGTTCAACTGCTCAATTAAGTGAAAAAGTTGGAAAACACACAATTTCATGAAGATTTGATGTTATTTTCACTTGATAGCGGTAATTGAAAATAATAGGAATACTTCACAATAACCAAGAGGGGGGTGAATTGGTTGAACCTTGGTATTCTAAAATCAAAGTCAAATAAGAGTTTCAGGATCTTTATGACTTACAAAACCAAGAAACCTTTTACTCAATCAAATAGCTCAGTCCAAGAATTCAATAGATCAAAATAAAATCTGTTGAACAATGAATATGATTCAAAGAATTAAAGATCAATGAATGATGAGATTAGAGATATAGAAATAAGAACACAAGCAATTTATATTGGTTCACTTCAAAACCTGAAGCTACATCCAGTTTCTTCTAATTCACACTGAATTAGAGTTCCACTATTATAAAATATTCTTATAAGCTTTTACAAGAATCTCCCCTTTATCAACCCTAGATAAACAACAGAAATCTAAAACCCTATTAGACTTCTAAGGAGAAAGATTCAGAGAACACTACTCTAATCTTTATGCTAGAGAACCCTTCTCTAGTCCCAAGCTATAAGAATCCTAATACAATAGCCAAATTCAACAAACTATGTAAACAAAATTACAACCAATGAGTTAAGAAAAGAAACAACCTGATGATCCAGTGAATGACATGCATATGAATGAACAACTCAGGTTGAAATACAAAAACAAACTCAGAACATTCTTCTTCCTTAACCTTTGAAAGAAACTTCTTGCTTTTAGAATCACTCAAAAATCCATGAGTGTTTTAGTTGAAGCAAGAACTCATAGAACTCAGAAAATCACTTTGAATGTGTTTAGAAAGCTTGTGTATGCTCAGAATACGAAATGATCAAGTTACAAAACAAGCTAAGTCTTAGTTCTATTTATAACAAACTTATGTAATTGTCAGTAATTGATTAAATGCGCCTAATAATCGATTAAAACGATCATGTAATCGATTAAAACAACCTTGTAATTGATTAATGTGTTCTACAAATTAGTGGACAAGAGCAACGAGAAAAATAATTGATTATTCCGTCTTGTAATCGATTAAGACAACAAGCTTCAAATTATCAAAATACACTATGTAATCGATTACGATATTTGGTAATCGATTAAATCAGGAAGCTTTGTAAAACAAAATAAGCTATGTAATTGATTACAACATTTGGTAATCGATTAAGACAGGAAGACCATATTTTCAATTAAGCCTGTGTAATCGATTACTAACTATTGGTAATCGATTCTTCCAGAGAGTCTTAAAACCATGTATAGCATTGTAAAGCTTTATAATCGATTACTATCTATTGGTAATCGATTAAAGTGTTTCAACAAAGCAATGTATGTGAAAAAAGGTTAAATAATCGATTATTCCGATAGGTAATCGATTACTTTGTTCATGAAAGTTTTTCCAGAATGAACCAAGAACAATTTAATCGATTATATCTTTAATGTAATCGATTACAACAGTATAAAAACAATTTTTCCAAAAACCTTTATGTCAAAATAAAACCTTAGTAAACAATTAAAAGCTTTGTTTGATTTTCATGAAAACCACTTTGTTAAATCAATGAACGAATGATTGAATGTATGAATGTATGGATCAATCAGATTGTTTTCCTTTTACATGAAATTTCAAGTCTTCAAGCATGTTGAAAGCACAAAACTCTTCTTGTATCAAAGACTTCCAAACATCATGAAACTCCCCCTATGTCCAACAGTAATGGTGCATTGACCACAGTTGTGGTCAGCTTCACCACGACCATGGTCAACTTATATGGACCATGGAAAAGTCAGGATGTCTCAAGCTTCAACGCCAGGATTGTGATAACGGTTGAGGTGGATATCACCACATTTGTAGTGAGCTTAATTAAGGAAACCATCTTTAAGAGTCTAATTATAGTAATTATCGTTAGGGGTTTAATTAGAATATCTATCAGTAGTGTTCCTAAATAAAGTAATTATCTTTAGGGATCTAATCAAAATATTTATCTACAATGTGCCTAATTAAAGTAGTTATCTTTAGGTATCTAATCAGAATATCTATCTATAGTGCACCTAATTATCTTTAGGAGTCTATAAATAAAACACTGGAGATTGTAATTCTTAATATTCAAAATTCATTACCTATTTTACATTTTTGAGAGCTTTGAGAGAGTTTTGAGTGTTTTTGAGGCGTGGACAACACTGTGAGGACAAATCGTGACCATCGTCCCTTCCCTACTGGTACGTCAAAACTATTTTCTTTTAGGCTTTCTAGTTTTTCTTAGACCATGATCGGCTAGTCTCCACTAGTCTAGGGGTTATGATGTAAGTGTCCAATTGTACTCCTTCCTTTGTTCTTAATGAAATTCCTCAATGTTTTATGTTAATTCATTTTCTACCTTATTTTTATTGTTAATTAAGATTTGATCAATCTTAACTTAATCGAATACATAGTGGTGATCATCTACGTGTATTTGGTAGATCTAGGTAATGAATGTTTTATATCAAGATGCATAATTAAATTATTTGGGTAGCTCCAATATATTAATTTATCTTTAAATTAGTCATCCCTATACCTTATTCTATCCTTTGACTTAAATTGATATATTCATGTGGGATTTCCTATCATATTTTTTTTTCGTTTTTGAGAGGCATGACTATGATGGGGCAACTGTGCCCGTGACTAGGGATGAGATTGCCATAAAAGGATCCATAGAATTTTGAACTGTCGTCTTATATCATTGTGATGAAAACCACACTGATCCATGGAACAATCCTAGTGGGAAGTGTCATTGAGGAGTCAGTCCTCAAAGGAAAGGATGACCACAGAGTGATACTTGGGAGATGATCACATGGAGTAACCGTCCTGGGGCGTGTGGGGCTGGGTCACGACATTAGATCACATGAGCCAACTTGGCAACCCTAACATAGTAAGCTAGCCATCATTAGTTGGTGAGAGCCTACCATTGTATCTGGTGAGGGTGTACTCCCAATAGTCATCCAACTTAAAATAATGTAAGTCTATTGTATTAGTTCTTTATTTTTTTCATCCTCTGCTAAACAAAAGTTTACTTGTATTGGAGCTTAACCATCTATTCACTCTAAGTGTTGCTGAATCATTGTATTGAATCAAACAATTGTTTGTGAAAGTTATGAGTGTCTTAGTGATAAACAATACTTGGGAGTTCTTAGATTCATGCATAGTGTAAGGGTGTATCAGTAGTGACCTATAGAATACTAAGTGTAGCCAAGAGTGACAAGATAGAATAATTGTTTGTAATCATTGTTTGATTAGTGGGACCTTTTACAGTTGAGTAAAGGAGAAATGGACGTAGATCTAATTAAGTGAATCAGTATAAACCAAATGTTGCTACTTCTCTCTTAAGCTTTCATTTAGTATTTTTTAAGCATTTATTTGACACCTTACACACAAGGTTTTCATTATTTGTTTTCATATAAAACCTGTTTATTTAAGCAATGGACGATAGTTCCATTTGTTTAAGTAAAACTTGTATTCGTCACTGGATGATAGGTGTAAAATCTTTTGAACTTGGATAAAAACACCACCTTGTAAAAAAAATTATTATTTATTTAACACACTATTTAACCCCATTTTACTGTGATTTTATCAAGTGCTTGGTGAATCTTTCCATCATCTTCAAACACACAGTGTTTGATCTAAACTAGATGGATGAAAAGCTAACCAATAAACTTATAAAATTACAACTTGATTCCATGTATCATACAAAATACAACTCATATACATCATACAACATAAATGGAAATATATAGAGATATAAAACAACATCTTCGAAGACAAGACTCCATGCTCCAATGACATGTGTTGTCACCTATTTTCCTATAAAGAAGGAAACTTAAAGGGGTGAGATATAATGTCTCAACGAGTGCTCTAAGGACTCTAAGGTTGGGTTAAACTTATCTAATAGAACAACCCAATCATTTGCTTCTCATGGTTTTATCCTCTCTGGGTGTCTATCTAACTCTATCATTCATATAGTTGGGTTTGCATCCATTGATCATAAACACTTTCCTCTGCTTATCCAATGTAATTGCTTACTACATGAGCTTTCGTCTTCACTAATATCTTGAAATTTATTCTTTAAGCAATAAGTTACTTAATTTTATAACTTTCTCTCTCTCTCTCTCTCTCTTGCGGTAACTCCACTTTCCTTACTTGAGTTTTACCTCCAAACACTCACCTTACATCAATCTATGCTCAAAGGAAATATTCATTCTAGCATATACTCACATAGTGTCATTCTATATACATCTCACCATGCCCTTCAAGAGCTACATCCCATCCCATAACAAGTCATCACAATAGTTTAACATACAGATACATTTAAGTTATTAAAACTTTGGATAGAATCATTCACACATAACAAAGTACAACACAAGCCACACATGGCATCCACTACATAAAACACACCCACTTAGACAATTCACAAATTGCACATATGCAATGTGGCATTGATTTCTCTTTTCTCATAAGCATATGGTACCAAAAAATTATTTGCGAAAGAAGCTTGGGAGGACATGTAGTAATGGACCCATATGATTCCATTAGTACACTCTCACCGAGATGAGATTGCTGGTGCTTGTCAGGATTACCCAGTTTTGCAAGGATACTCCAACCCATGAGATCAACATGAGCCACACAGATATTCTAAACTGGATATCCCAAGGACAAATTCATACTTTAACTCATTCATGCCCTCCCCAATTAAGCTCGACCACATCACCCATCTTAAAAACATGTACACATTTATGATGTGTGATCACATATGATGCACATGGTCTCACTTATCACATCACATGGAGAATCTTATCCCACATGGACTAGGTTCTCTAAACATTTGAAATCTTACTCATGTACCATGGCATTGTTAGGAATGGACGACCACACATTTCATCTATGTTGGATTTTGATGCATAACAATAAGTATAAATTTTTGATATTCTAGTAAGTTTTGACAAGTGGACAAGATCTTTATGTTAAAGGAATTTACGACATTTAGTATTGTCCACAATTATAGAAAATATGCTCTGTTTTAAACTAGCGTCCAACACACTGTATCCAATGAACATCCAACCTTATGTAAATCTGTATCACACACTGTCTTAAGGTAAACTTGCGCGTCTAGTCTCAAAGCTGGGTATGACAAAAAAAGGGAACTGCACGTATACTATTTTATTCAAATTCTATTTGCCTCTCGTATTTTTGAATAACTAACATTTGAATTTAATAAAAGGACAATATAGAAAAGAATATAAGGTTTTCATGAAATATTCCTTTAAAGGTTGCTTTCACTGCAAACAAAAAGCACATGGCGTTGTCCGTACTATGGATCCTCTCCATTTAGAGCTTGACATGTTGCCTTATTCTTCAGTGTGAGACAATAATCCTTTCAAGATATCGATGATGATCCCGTAACATATCTTTCTCTAAAGTCTATAAAGGGCTGTCTCCCTCAATGAAGCAACTGAAGAAAAAGAAAGAACAAGAGCACAAGAAAATATGTGAAGAAAAACTCTGCTAAAATCACAAGACAATTACTAATGGTCTTAGATTTAGAGGGAATTTAAGAAGGTACCAGAAGTGGTGATCATAATACTTGTAAAGCTAGGAGTGGCAGGTTAGAATACTTGTTTTGTAATCAAGTTTTGATTAGTGGAACTCTTTACTAGTGAGTAAAGGAGAACTAGACGTAGCTCAGGTTGAACGAACTAGTATAAACCAAGTGTTTCTACTTCTCTCCATAACGGTTCACTAAGCATTCTTATTACACCTTCTATCACTTTTAACATAAAGTGTTTTATTTGATTTTTTTATTAAATATATATGTATGTATGTATGTATGTATGTGTATATATACATATATATGCTTTGTCCTTAGTGGACAACCAGTGTTTTAACACACTATCGTTTATATCACGAAAAGTTTATATCTTTGATACACACACTATTCAACCCCCCTTTTAGAGTGTTTCTTGCGGTTCCAGTTGGTATTAGAGCTTGTCATTAAGGGTTGAGTATCTGATAAAACTCAGGAAAAGATCCTATATATCAAAGATGTAACACCCCAATATTTTTATATACGTGTTAAATGTGTAATTTAGGAAATGTTTTAGATCAATTAGTAATATGTGATTAAAGGATTTTTTACCTAGAATAGAGATTAGAAAAATTTCAATACAATACTCCTAGGTAATAAATTACTAATAGGTGACAAGAAAATCTAGAATAGAATTTCTAGGAACTTTACTACA
>PYAF01003881.1:11226-27650 GCA_007407185.1 Glycine tomentella
CTCTTTTCCACATATTTTCCAAAATTCCTAGAAATTACTTTTTATGGTTTTCTGCCGCCAATCCTATTGATAACTTGTTGTCCAAGAGTATTTTATCCCATCCTCAGGTTCCCACAAATTTCTAAGGTCATCTGGTCCTTGTTTGACCTAAAGGGTATGTTGGTCATTTGGGTAATTGTCCAAGGGTATTTGTGTCTTTATGAAAAGGACATTAGTGTCATTTTCCAAAATGTTCAAGGGTATTTTTATCATTTATCTAGGAATGCATATTTATGAAAAAATACACATATATAGTGAAATATGAGGGTGTTACAAAAAGGAAGAAGAACTCACACTAGTGGATGCCGAGGAGGGTGATCTCTTGATGGTAAGGAGAATGTTGAGCAATTTTTGCCTATAAAAAGAGGAAAGTCAAAGATAAAATATTTTTCACACAAGGTGCTTAGTTGAAAAGAAAGTGTGCTCACTTATCATTGATGGAGGGAGTTACACCAATGTGGCTAGTACAAGACTTGTGGAGAAATTACACTTGTCAACCACAAAGCATCCAAGGCCATACAAGCTACAATGGCTTAGTGAAAGTGGAGAAATGGTGGTAAATTGTCAAGTGCTCATTCATTTTTCTATTAATGCTTATAATGATAATGTTCTTTGTGATATTGTACCTTTGGAGGTTGGTCATATCCTTATTGGTAGGCCATGGCTATATGATACAAAAGTCATACACAATGGCATGGAAAACACTTTTGAGTTTGAGCACTTAGGCAAGAAAATTATTTTGAGACCTTTGACTCCTAGACAAGTGTGTGAGCATTAAGCGAGGATGAAAGAAAAAAGATTCAAGAGTTAAAAAAAAAATACTGCACTTAAAGAAAAATACTGCACAAAAAGGCAAAGAAAGTGAGCTTCCAAAGAGAAAAACTAGTGAGAAAAAAGGAAAAAAAATAAAATGAGAGCAAAAAAATTCATGAGATTAAAGAGAGCTTATTCTTGAGTGAAAAGCAAATCAAGAGAGTGTTATTGACACAACAACCTCTTCATTATATGCTTCCTAACTCTCTTTATTTACATGTGGAAAAAGAAGGTGAAAAATTGCCTAAAGCTATGCAATATCTTTTGGAGGAATATCAAGATATTTTTCCAAAAGTAGTTCCTAATGGCTTGCCTCCTTTGAGAGGCATAGAGCACCAAATTGACTTGATTCCAGTTATTCACTCCCTAATAGGCCAGCTTGCCTCCTTTGAAGAATGTGCATGACTTGTAGGGCAATAAACAACATCACCATAAGGTATAGACATCCTATCCCTAAACTTAATGATCTTTTGGATGAATTGCATGGTGCTACCATTTTCTCTAAAATCGATCTTAATAGTGGTTACCATCAAATAAGGATGAGGGAAGGGGATGAATGGAAAACGACTTTCAAAACAAAATGGCTTTATGAATGGTTAGTTATGCCTTTTGGTTTGACTAATGCACCAAGTACCTTTATGAGACTTATGAATCATGTTCTTAGACACTTTATAGGCAAGTTTATGGTAGTGTACTTTGATGACATTCTTCTTTATAGTGCCAATTTAAATGATCATTTGATGCATGTTAAGATTGTGTTGGAGGTGCTAAGGAAGGAAACTTTGTATGGAGCAATTGACAAATGTTCCTTTTGCACTTCACAAGTTGTGTTTCTAGATTTTGTAGTAGGTGCTCAAGGAGTTCAAGTGGATCAAGAGAAAGTGAAAGCCACAATAGAGTGGCCAACTCCATTAGGTGTGAAGGATGTGAGAAGCTTCCATGGTTTAGCTAGCTTTTATAGGAGATTTATGAAGGATTTTAGTACCATTGCTTCTCCTCTGAATGAATTGATGAATAAAACCATGAGCTTTTCTTGGAAGCATGAACATGAAATTGCTTTCCAAACTTTGAAGGATAAGTTATCTCATGCACTTATTCTTGCATTGCCTAATTTTAATGCTTCCTCTGAATTATAATGTGATGCTTCTAATGTGGGCATTGGAGGGGTTTTGATTCAAGATAAACATCCTATTGCTTATTTTAGTGAGAAATTGAAGGGTGCTTGTTTGAACTCAAGACAAACAAAGACTGAATTTTGTACTCTCAAGTTGAATTTAATTCCAGCACTTGTAGTGGCAATTGTAGTGGCATTAAATAGGCCTCTAGTGGCAATAAAAAAGGCCTTTAGTGGCAATTGTTTAATAAGTTTATGTGCATCTGTATGTAATTTTTAGCACCTATGTAACCTTGTAAAAACTGTAGCTTACACGTGGCTGACTCAGCTATGAGTCATCACATGAATATCTTACACCTCGAACTTCATTAACTTCACCTCAAGCTTCATTTCATTTGCCATCTCATTCCACTTACATTTAGCTTACATTTTTTTAGCTTAGCTTACAAGACAAGCTCCGTCGTGGCTATATAAGGCCAACCCAAACATATTGTACACACTTTTGGTTAAATCAATAAGAAATATGGATTTTCTTCTGAGAGTTTCTCTTTTTGTTCTTGTGCAAGAACTTCTTGGATCTTATCAATGTGTTCTCAAGGATACTATTGCGATTCTTCCTAGACTCATTGGAGAACTTCTCCATGGCGTCATCCATCTCCATTCCTTGTCTAATTCTATCCTCCATTGCTTACTTTCTTGGACCTCATTCACGCCACTCTTGCTTTGAAGATTGAGTTTCATTGCAAGGTAGATTGGGGAAATCAATGTCTAAGGAGTCTATACATACATCAACTTCATTCGGGATTATGTGTAAAAAGGGGGTTTTGATGTAAAATTCGTAGACATAGATCATTAATGGGATGATATCTTCGCTAAGCCTCTGTCTGGAGAACGTTTCATTTGTATTAGGGAGCATTTAAATATGGTCGAATTAATAAACTAAATGACATATATATTATATATATCTTTAGACTCTATCATCATCTCACGTTTTCATTAATTTGTCTGATCTAACACGTGTTTCAGTCTGTAGAATGTAGGGAAGTCTGTTCATAAAGATAAAAAAAAACCTTTGATTTTCATTAAAAAGCATGCATTGCAATCTTTTTCGCCATGATTGAGAAATTTTTTTCAAAATAATAAATGCTTTTTTACCATTACTGCACATTTTTCTTTCTTTTCAAAAATGTATAAAGGGAAAAGGTAGGCAACAAGAGAAATTCTTTTGAAAAACTTGAACTCTAAGAATTCCTTGTAAATCTTACATCGTCTGAGAAATCAATTCTTCAAAATTTTCTTTCTCTCTTTAGTTCAATCTTTCTGTGAACAATGGCTCCCAAAAGAAGTGATCTTGTTAGGGTTTCATCTATCAACAGTGTGGAAGACGCAAAAATTGTTTTTCCAGAAGATTGGTTCATTCCTGGAAAATGGGTTAACTTTCAAAGTCTGACTAAAGAAGGGTTTGTTGTAAAGGATTTGCTTAATCACACAAGTTAGATGTAGTTCTTGGAAATGTTTGGTTCATGGCATTACAGGTGTTACAGTATATTCTAGGGAACTGCTACGTAGGATGGAGTTAGGATACATGAAACTATAAATGGGAGAGAAGTATTCATCTCTTCTAAGACGATTGATGCAACAATCGGGTGCTCTGAAGAAGGCCTAGTTTTCAATAGAGATTGGGAAAAGGAGATAACTCAAGAGATGGTGGATTTCATGCATTATGGAAAACAACGCCCAGAGTCGCCTGACAAGAAGGGTCTGGTCAATTTCCTAAGAACTACCAATCTTACCTACATGTGCAGACTTATTCATAGTTTTTTGTTCAACATCATCATGCTAGAGTGGGATCAAAAAATTATGTCATTAATAGAGACAAATTCTACATGTACAAGGTCATGATAGGCGACAAGGTAAATTGTCCTAAAGTCATCTTCTTTTATTAGCTTCAAGCCTTCAAGGACAGATTTCATTCCAAGAACAAGAAGAACCTTATTCCTTATGGAATGTTGTTTACATAGATCTTAAGGAATAGTAGAGTACATGTCTTTGTGATGGAACCATCTAAAGGAATCACACAACTTAATGGTCTAACCTTTGTTAAAATTAGAATAGATAATAGCTTCCCTGAATATGCTCAAAAGCATATAAGAAGAAAGCTCAAAAGAAAGGAACCACAGTCTGTGGAGGAGCAGTTAGAGCAACTTAGCATCTGGAGCACCATCTAAGAAGCCACAGTGGGGAGCTAACTCTAGCCAAGCCTAAACCCTCCAAACCTAGCCAATCGAGACTCAAACTCAATCATCTAATCAAAACCCTCAGACCTATCCAAAAGATTCAAGATACAACCACCTTCTAACCCTAAACCTTCCAACCTTCAAATAACCCAAAAGATAAAGGAATCAAACTCTGAGTCTAAACCTGAATCTCAACCCCTTCCAAAAATACCAAACTTAAAAATCAAAGATCCCCAACCTCAATTTTTGCCTATCTCACCACCCTCATCATCAAGCACCCAAGACTTTAAAGTAGAAATCCTCAACACTCCAACCCCTTAATCCTCATCTTCCCTAGCACTTTCCTCCTCAACTTGTACCCAAACCTACCTCCCCCATCACTAGAAAAAAGGAGATAGTAACTCTTGTCTAGGCAACTAGACTATCTCTTACAAAGTCTAAATGCAAAGCTAAGGTAGATAAGCAGCTTCAGAAGAAAGAGGCTCTACGGATAGAAGTTGGCATTATTGCCTCGGTTGAAACTACGACAATAGAAGAAACCAAGAAAAAAGCAGTTGAAGAGGCTACCCCTTTTTTGTTGATGGTGAGCTAGTACCAGAAGAAATAATGATTGAGTCTGTTTAAGCACAATATGCCTTGGAAGAAAAATAGGCTGAGTTGGAAGAGCTTGAGCGACTTCAATCTGCAATAGAACCTGACGCTGAAGTATTCTTTACAGATATAAATACCCACCAAGTAGAACTTGAAGTGGCAGTATTCCATAAAGATTTGGACCCTCTAGAGAAGGGAGCTAATGAAGAGGCATTGGTTCAATTTATTATTAAAGCCTCCCCTTCATGAGTTTGAGGATCATGTTATTAAGACAAACTCTAGAGCTGAGCCTATCAAATCAAAGGTAGTTGTCTAATGTTGATGCATGACAAATGGATATCATTCTATCAGTAGTAGTAAATGAAGACATCATCAGATGCTTTGAGTCTATTTATGGATCATCAACTTTTGATAGTATTGAAGACGTCCAAGAAGTCCTAGAACGTAAAAAAGTGATACAAGCCACTGCAGAGCTGACCATATTGTCCAATACCTTTGATACTCTTGACAAAGTCTGACAAGGCAGAATGAATAGAAATCTACTACGTGGCTACTACCTTCAAGATCATTGCCTCCCTTTATTCCTTCTCAAATCCCGGGGTTTCAAAAGTCAAATTCTACTGGGGTTTCAAAATACATCACTCTTTGGAATGGCAAACATGCAACAAGGTCTGGAGAAGCATAGTGGACATTGGTACTCAAGTTCATGATCCTGAGATGCAAAAGCTCAAACTGGAGAAGCTCAATCTAATTAAGCTCTAGAAGGAAGGATTGCTAATGATCCTTTCTTTTATCCAATCTAGGACACCCTACTTGAAGAGGAGCAACCTACTCTTAGTGTCTATGATGTAGATGAACCAGCCATTCAGACGCTTCCTTCTCAACAGATTGTTGATCCTAATCCAACAACATTATCTTTGAGTATTTGCCAATTGATTGCAAAGTGTATCCTCTAGGCGCGATCATCTGGAAGAGCAGAGAAGCTACATTTGCTGATATACCCTTCTCCAATCCTATGGATTTACAATAGTTGATGGGCCTTATATTCACATTTAACATTCTTCTTCCCTAGGATCACTCTCAGTCTGACACCACCTTCCGAATTGAAGATATTTTGTTGGCTGATGCGGAAGCTAGTCCTTATTTCCCCGATTAGGAATTATCAAATGAAACCATCTTCCTAAAAAGAGCAAATTCGATCAAGACAAGCATCTTTGAGCAGGATTTACAAACTCAACACTTGCATGCCCTTCATGTTGGGAACTCATTTCTCATGCTTGGCCACTTCAGACTCTACATTTAGCATTGCTATTGACAAGCCAGTACTTTCACAAAAGATAAACCACTAGTTCTCCTTGAAGATGATGAGGATTGTGTCTCAGTATGATTTGTTAAAGCTTGCCCAGGACGATTGTTTAAATGTGAGCTTGTAGAGCTTCAACACAAGTGTGACCTCATCATATCTCTAAATGGTAAAGTAATACCCAAATACTACAGACTCCAAGAATTCTGATCTGGTTTGGAACCTGAATAGAAACTTCATGTTTATGCTTATCATCATCAAGTTGGACGTTGTTATCAGACTCTAAAGCATGCTTGCTTCACTTCAGCAATTTCCTTCACCAGGATATCTGCCCATGGCAGAGGGATTTCTATGCGTAGTCTGGCCGCACATTTTCTTTTTCGGTGTTATTTCCCTTTCTCGTTTCTTCTTCATTATCATGTAGACCCCATCATTGAAGAAGCCAACATAGAAAATGATGTTGCATTTGGGTCCATGGTTGTTCAAGTGTATGATCCTCCACCTTCTCGTGCATATGTTCAACTACTTGAGAAGGAGCTTATCAAGACCTGAAAAGGCACTAGCACAAGTTCTAAAGGATCGTCCATTTGCTAAGAAGGAAGCTCACAAATGGTCTTTGATTGTCGATTTTTTCTACAAGAAATCATTGATAAGTGTCATATTTCAGTTAAAATCATGTTTTAAATGACGACACTTATCTTTTGATTCATTAACTTTGTCTATAAACTTGCCTTAAACCTAGTTGATTTGTATCTATTACTTAGATAAATGTTGTTTTTATATTTCAAAAGATTAATCCAATCATATTTTGTATTTTGATAGGTTCCGAGACTTCCGAACAAGCAAAGCAAGCAAGAAGGGCTTAAAAGATCAAACATGGGAGGTGTTACAAGTAAAACAGGCCAAAACCCATCCAGGCCCAAAGCTTTCTTCAGCATTAAGATTCTAACTCGCCCAGGCGAGCTCCTCTAGTGTATTTTGCTCGCCTAGGCGAGCTCAAGTTCCTAAAAGATAACATTAGCTCGCCCAGGCGAGTGAAACAAGGCAAAAACACTCGCCTGGGCGAGTGAAGCTGGCAGGAGGGAGATTTCTATAAATAGGCCACGAATTCGAAGAGGAAAGAATGCCATTCTTCATTCTTTTCTTGCTTAGACTTGTTCTTTAGTCTTAGAAACTTAAATACTAGTAGTAGGTAGGTTAGGAAAGTGAGAGAAGTGAGATTGAGTGTGGATACTCTGCCAGAAAGAAGTGGTGATGGGTCCCTTCATTAATTCTTCTCTTAAGGAGGTTCTCTCCACTATAAGTAGCTAGCTTCTCTAAGGATTGGATATAATCTTCTTATCCCTGTACATCACTTTTAATATTTACTATATGCATGAATCATTTCTATTTCTTATTGGTAATTTCATTTTATCCTTAATGCTTGATTCTACTTGATCACTAGTTTCATGAATTTAACCCTAAGTGAGACTGGAAAGTAATCTTTAAGGTTTGAACCAAATGATTTTACTCATTATGTTACGTTGCTAGGAATAGGGCATAACGTTCTAATTGCATAAAGCACGAGACTACGATTATAATGCTGGAGTATTTACTTCATATACGAGGGATCGATATTCGGTAGATATCCTTAGAACTCGAATGCGAGGGATCGATTTGGGGTAAATGCTAATTGAATACTAAGGATAAGAATGATGAAATCCAATCCCACTTTCTCATAAGTATATTTCATTTTTGCTAAGTTTAGTTATTTTTCGTTACTTTCTTAAACAAATGAAATTCCACTCATCCTACTTGTACATTTATTGAACTGAGTAACTCAAGTCCCTGTAGAGACGATATTTATAAATTTTGTAATTTACAACGACAAATCGTATGCTTGCTGAGAGTTCTAACAAGTTTCTGGCGTCATTGCTGGGGACTTGAGTCGCTCACTCACTTCTGTCAAATTTAATTTTTTAGTTGAATAGAACTTTTTCTTTACTTTCGTTATTTTAATTTTGTATAAATTCTTTTGTGTTTTATTTTATTTTATTTTCCCTAACCTCGGTACTTAGGAATGATTGCAAGTTTGTCCTTTTTCCTTTTGAGGTAAATTTCTTGCAGATACATCGTTATTAAATTTAGAAATTACCAAGACCATAAAGGAAAAGAAAACAAACAACCAAAAAGCTACCGAGTAAATCTTCTTCTATTTTGATTCTCCTTCACCAGTAAAGCCACCTGTAATTTATATTATGGCTAATAAAGGAAGGGGAAAATAGATCACCGTGGAGGACTCTTGGTGACTATGCGTATCAAAAAGACCAAAGCATTACATAACATAGTCACTCTTCCATTCATTAAGAAGGTTATGGAATTGAAGCCCACATTCTCAGTCTTATTGGATCACATCCATTCTCTGGACTAGATCATGAAGATCCATACACTCATTTGTCTACCTTCATAGAGCTGTGCAGTACCATGGAAGCCTCTAATAAAGATGTTGAAGCTGTCTATCTTAGAGCTTATCCATTCTCCTTGACTGATTCATAAGCGCAAAATCAACAATTGCTACTTTTTCCCAAGGGTTTAATGAATCTCTCTGTAAAGCATGGGAGAGATTCAAATCATTACTACGGAGGTGCCCAAACCACAATTTTGATGATGTTGCACAATTACATATTCTTTACAGTGGTTTGAGACCTCAAACAAAAATGATTCTTGATGCATCAGCTAGAGGTATGATGATGTAGAGCCCGGAGGAAGCAATTGTAATGATTGACTCCATAGCAGCCAGTGATTACCAATCTGACCATGATAGATCTCTAATTCAAAGAAAAGGTATAATGAAGTTGGATACTCAAAATGCAATTCTAGCTCAGAATAAGCTCTTGACAAAACAAATAGGCTAACTTCCTCAACCAATTTAGCAAATATTTGGTGATTGCCAACAAGAAGAGGAGGCTTATTATATGCAGAATCAGACCAAACGTTAACAGAAATTCCAAGGAAATTACCAAGGTTACCGAGGTGGTACAGGTTCAAATCAGCCTTATGGCTGGAAGCAGCAAAATGATAATGCATATTATGGTCCCACTAATTCTTCTTATGCAGGTCCCTCTAACAACTCTTATATAGGTTCTTCAAATATGAGTCCACCAGCACAACAACAACAAGCTCAGCCTGATCAAAAATAGAAGATACTCTAACTCAGTTTATGCAAATGTCTATCATAAATCAAAATAACATTGAGGCTTCCATCAAAATTCCATCAAAAGTCTTGAAGTTCAGGTTGGACAACTTGCAAAACAAATATTTGAGCATAGTAGTGAACCTTTTTCAGCAAATCCAAAAGAACCAAGGGAGTGTTTTAGAGTGGATATCTTGGATGAAGTAATTTCCGACTCCAAAAGGTTGGCTCAAGGAAAAGATTGTTTAGAGAAAATGATAGTTCTGATTATCTCCAATAGTCAGATGCTTACAAGGAAATTCCTTACCAGCAATCATTCTTTGAGGAATTGTTAGAGGAAGAAAAGAATCAAGAATCACCAATAAAGGTAAACGCAGTACCTCCACATGCTAAAAATGTTTTTCTTGCAGGAAATTCAAAGAAACCAGTCATAAGCCATTCAAGTCTCTCTGAAAAAGAAAAGAAACTGGTGAAAATGTTGGAGGAAAAGGCAAAAGCCATTGGCTCATCCCTATTGTCCAATTACTGGGAGCCAAAGCCATAGCAAAGGCGTCCAGCTAATACGACCTTAAAGAAGCGCTCCTGGGAGACAACCTAGTGTTTTTAATTTTTGTCTTTATTTTTGTTGTTTTAATGTTATATGTCTTTTTAAAAGTTTATATCTTATCTTTTTGAAAGTATCATTTGTGTTGTTAGAACTTGGATACAGGTCCATTTTGTTAGGAAAAGGCAAAGCAGGTGAGGATGAAGAAAGTGGCAGATCCTATTGATTATCTGAATGGAGGAAACCGATCTCCTCAGCCATGATCTTCAAAATTCTATGACATTGTTTTATATTTCTTTACTGCTTTGTAGTTTAAATTCAGTATTTTGTTTATTTAGTCACTAAGTTTGATGTTTGCTTAAATATTTTGCGTGCAATTTTTTGATTCTTTTTGCTTGCACACAAAGGTTTCTCTCTTTTTGAAAATACACATTTTAAATACCTTTTTTTTATTAACATGGTTGTATAAATCTTTTTGGGGCTTAACTGATATGTCATGTTTTGAAAAGAATCAACAGATAAATATTTTGAAACTTGTTTTTTGATTTGGATCAGAACACATAAAATGAATTTTGGAAACTTTGAGAATGAAAAACAAAATGAATGGTTTCCAAAGATCAAATGAAGGTAGGACTTTTTACATGGAATCGATAAAGAACATCTTTCAAAACATTAATTTGGTTTGAACATGAAAACAGACCTTTAGCCTAGTGAGTGTGTGCAACCACATAAAAAACATTGAGTGTCTTCACTGATCTGTTTATAGTTGATTTTGCATGAATTTCTAATTGTCATAACATATGATGCGTGGATATGATTTAGGCCTTCTTTCTTTTTGAACATCTTTTTAAGTCACTAGCCAAAAAGCTATCCCAATATATAATGATTTACCTTTGTAACTCCTTTGAACCAAACACTTGATATTTTGTTGGAACCCTAATCTAGGATAAGAAGTCCCTACTTTACCTCTTAGGTTAGGAGAGCAAAAGGGCATGTTATTTTGTTGAAAATACTTAATCTTTTGGGAAGCTCATGCGATGAAAAAGACTTTTAAATGTGGCTGTTGCTATTCATGTGAAAGAAAAGAAAGAAAAAGAGAAAGAAAAAGAAAAGAAAAAAAGGAAACAAATTCCTTGTATGTTGTAAATGATACAAAGTTGGGTAAATGAAAATATGTATATGAGAAACATGAATATCTTGGAAAGAAAAATAGGAGGTGATGATCTAATTGTTTTATCTTTATTTGCTCTCCTAGTCCCAAGGTCATTTGCAAATCCAGAAAAACCAAGATTCCTTTCTAGCCAAGCCCAACCACAAAAGCCCTAATGATCCATGATAAGTATGTACTTTTATTTGATGGGAAATAAACTGCAAAATTGATCTATGATATATCAGTGTTGGAATTGAGATTAAACACTTACCTGTGGAAGAACTAAACACACTTGAGAGGTTCTCCTCTATTTGAATCAATTCAGTGTTTCCTCTAATATTCTTTAGAAATGAAATGTGAATTGATCTTAACCTCATTTGGTTTTGGAAATTCCATCTTTTGTTTCAAATTTCAAGGTTGACTATTTGAAAATATGTTCTGATCACTCTGGAAAGTTGATTCTTTACAAAGCATGTTCATAAGTATTTAATATAGTCCTAGTGTTAATTTACTTTGCTTGAGGACAAGCAAGATTCTAGGTTGGGGGAGTGACAAGTGTCATATTTCAGTTAAAATCATGTTTTAAATGACAACACTTATCTTTTGATTCATTAACTTTATCTATAAACTTGCCTTAAACCTAGTTGATTTGTATCTATTACTTAGATAAATGTTGTTTTTATGTTTCGGAAGATTAATCCAATCATATTTTGTATTTTGATAGGTTCCGAGACTTCCGAACAAGCAAAGCAAGCAAGAAGGGCTTAAAAGATCAAACATGGGAGGTGTTACAAGCAAAACAGGCCCAAAACCCATCCAGACCTAAAGCTTTCTTCAGCATTAAGATTCTAACTCGCCAAGGTTCCCAAAAGATAACATTAGCTCGCCCAGGCGAGTAAAACAAGGAAAAAACACTCGCTTGGGCGAGTGAAGCTGGCAGAAGGGAGATTTCTATAAATAGGCCACGAATTTTGTAACACCCCGTAGGCCTCCGGTGCGTTATCATTAATAATATCAGTTTAGCGCTTATTTCACAATTAACAACTCAACGGAAGCACATAATTTTTTCTTGATTTATTATGTATGGAATAAAACAGATTAAAGCAAACATTCATATAAGGCACATAAATCATGCCCCTGCTGATCCAGTTTCTCATACATAACTATAGATAGATAAATACACATCCACAATATACTCAGGAGGAAATTCATATAATATCATTAATAGTTCTGTAATACATACACATCAATGTCTTCACCACACCGTGGTGATACAAAAGAATAATTGTCCTCCCATGAGGGAATACAGAACTATACATAACTCAGGTGTACACACACCATCCCTCATCAAGGGTACAAAACACAATCAAAAGAAAACTGAGCCTTCAGCTCTCCTGCTGCTCCTCAGTCAAGAAGCCCAAGTCTCTACTAGGGCCTCCTGCCCTGAGACTGCTCTCCTCTGTCAGAAGAGTCACCTGAAATCATAAATCCCCACACGGGGTGAGATACACATCTCAGTAAGCTCAGGGTCCATGGAGGAATCTCCTCCACCCTGGCCCACTTTCCACAACACATACATCAGGCAATCACAAGCAAATGGCCCACTGGCCTGGCCCTCTGAGCCTCATAACAATATAGTAAACATCCAAACTTGGCAGAGCAATCTCAACGCCTAAATCAACAAACATGGCGGAGCTACCTCAACGCCTATCTCAGTAACATGGCGGAGCTACCTCAACGCCTATCTCAGTAACATGGTGGAGCTACCTCAACGCCTGGCGGATATCATCAACGCCTATCTAATGGCCAATAGATCTATCATAAGCATATCATATAACAATCACAGATGCACACACATATCATTATGAGGATGCAACTACCAATGCATGCATCATGAATATGACCACCACTCCCCCGGAGTGTGGTGTGGCAACCAAGTGGGAATCATCCCCAGGGACACAGAACTTACCTGACAAGGTATCACTTTGCGATCCTATCCCTGCTCTGTGGCTCCCGCCACTGACACCCTCAGTGTCAAGTCCTATTCAAGGCATATATCCATATCAAAACCAATTCAACAGGCATTCAATCACAAAACATATCTTATCAGAAATCCCCTATCCTAGGGTTTAATCAATCTCAGCCCACACTAGGCTTCTCACAGACCACACCAGGTCCATCAAAGCTGAAATCAGAGTAATTGAGTCACCACAGACTTAATGTACAGCACATGCCTGAGTTATGGCTCACAATAGCCCATAATTCAATATATCACTGGAACAGTTTAAACCTCAACCAGAGTACCGTTCAATTAGCCTCTCAGGCTCAACACAAACTCAATCAAGGCTCATGCATGTCCAGAGAATAACAAGTGACTCGTTCCACAGCCACACATGCATATCACAGAGCCAAGATTCAAAGTTCACCAAATCAAAAACTGAAAGCTAATCCTTCATCTCTAGACAGTTCTAAACAAGTTTCCCTATAGCACCTTGGGCTAATTCTAGCCCCAGCTCAGTATGGGTCACAATATCCAAAAAACCCCAACTCTCAAAACCAACCGAAGAAACTCGAGTTTCTTACCTCAGTGGCGACCAGAAAAGTTGCAGGACTACTTCCTCAAGCTCTGTTGTCCCTGCTGAGCTTTGATTCCTCGCCAAACTCAAGTTCCAGAGGGTTCTCTGAGGGAATGGATTTTGCTTACAAAAGGAATTTCTAAGAAAAAGGATGAAGGATTATAGCTTTCTAATCGGTTCTCTCAAGCTTAAGGGTCATTGGGAGGTGTTTAGGCTAGTATATAAGGTCCAAGGAAGCTTGGGCTTGCTCTAATGGAGGTCCAGGGCATTGGGAAGAAGAACAAGAAGTTTTCTTCTTCAGAAATGTGATCTGCCCTTAAGTACTCAGCCTGCCCGAGGTCTGGCGCGATCCGCGCCAGCTCCGGCGCTATCCGCGCCACCATGGCGGTGTATGTGACGCCATCAGCGCCACTCCCACGCCCCCAGCGCTAACTTCCAGAACCTGTGGCGCCACCCGCGCCACACTGGCGCCATCAGCGCCAACCTCCCCTGACCCATGGCACCGTCCGCGCCACACCTGGTGCTGACCGCGTGGAAAACCAGTGAAACTTGGTTTTCCAGACCACTTCCCGCGCCACCTACAGCGCTACCCGCGCGGAATGCAAAGCCTCTGGCACCCCTCGCGTGGTTCTGGCGCTCTGGGCGTCAAGTTCCAGTGGGTCTGGCGCCATCAGCGCCAGCCCTGGCGCTATCCGCGCCACACCCTTAACAGGGTTTTCTTCCAAGGATCCCTGGCGCTACCAGCGCGGGATCTGGAGCCAACCGAGCCATAAGGAGGGTTATCACATATTTGAAGAGGAAAGCATGCCATTCTTCATTCTTTTCTTGCTTAGACTTGTTCTTTAGTCTTAAAAACTTAAATACTAGTAGTAGGTAGGTTAGGAAAGTGAGAAAATTGAGATTGAATGTGGAGACTCTGCCAGAAAGAAGCGATGATGAGGCCCTTCATCAATTCTTCTCTTGAGGAGGTTCTCTCCACTATGAGTAGCTAGCTTCTCTAAGGATTGGATGTAATCTTCTTATCCCTGTGCATCTCTTTTAATATTTACTATATGCATCAATCGTTTCTTTTTCTTATTGGGAATTTCATTCTATCCTTAATGCTTGATTCTACTTGATCACTAGTTTCATGAATTTAACCCTACGTGAGTCTGGAAAGTAATCTTGGGTTTGAACCGAATGATTTTACTCATTACGTTACGTTGCTAGGAATAGGGCATAACGTTTTGATTGCATAAAGCACGCGATTATGATTATAATGTTGAGGTATTCACTTCATATGCGAGGGATCGATATTCGGTAGATATCCTTAGAACTCGAATGCGAGAGATCGATTTGGGGTCAAATAGTGTGCATCAATAAATATAAAAATTGATTTATACATGGTAAACGTGAATTGAATACTAAGGATAAGAATGATGAAATCCAATCCCACTTTCTCATAAGTATATTTCATTTTTGTTAAGTTTAGTTGTTTTTCGTTACTTTTTTAAACAAATGAAATTCCGCTCATCCTACTTGTACATAACAATTGAAATGTTAAATTCTCTTTGGATTAACTGATTAGCTCAAGTCCCTATGGAGATGATTTTTATAAATTTTGTAACTTACAACGACAAATTGATACGCTTGCCAAGAGTTTTAACAAGCATCTGGTGGAAGCCTTGTCGCTCTCTTATGCCTATACTAGCCCTCTTACCATCTCTTCTAACGTTGAAGACTCTGGTTATGAGTTCTTAAGGAAGCTTGATGAAGAAGCTACCAGACAAAAGGGGAGAAAAATGTAAAAGCTGAAGAATTATCAAAGACTGAAGAAAGCAAAATCTAAGGAGGACCTCAGCTATTATGACTGAAGGATGCATAATCTAAGGAAGAGCTCCTATAGTGAATTTTTGAATTCTGTCCTTTTCGTCTTTTATGCACTCCAAAACACATCTCTTTGATGTGAAAATTTCTTACATGAATAAAAGAAAAAATTTACTATTTAGACTTGGTCTTGAAGTCTTATGATGCTCTATATATCTCTTGCTTTTCAACGAAATTTGTAATTGTTTGACATCATGAAAAGGGGGAGATTATTGAGTTGATAAGTGCCCTAATTCAGTTAAATTCAGGTTTCAAATATAGGAACTTATCTTTTGATTTCAAAAACTTTGCTTATAAACTTGCCCTAAACCTAGTTAAATTATATTTATTACTTGTATGATGTAGTTTTTATATTTTGGAAGATTAATCCAATCATGCCTTGTATTTTGATAGATTTTGTGGATTTTCGAGGCTTTCGAATAAGCAAAGCAAGCAAAAATGGATCAAAAAGCAAACCTGGGAGGTGCAGAAAGCAAATCAGGCCCAAAGAAGCTTCTGGAGGTACCTTTAACTCGCCCAAGCTAGTTAATATAGTGTATTTTGCTCGCTTGGGCGAGCAACAACATCAATTGGGCCACTTGAAGGCCAAGTGGACGTGCAAGTTGGGCTTTTACTCGCCCAAGCGAGTAAAACATGAAGAAATTGGTCGCTTGGGCGACCAAACTCGACCAGGCCACCCCCTATAAATACCCAAGCACCCCAAAGGCCAAAATCATCCCTTTTCACTTCCATTCTTCCTCCTCCATTGCTTCTTAGCTTGTTTTGAGCCTTAGGCTCTTAAATATTAGTATTAGGTAGGTTAGGAAAGTGAGAGAAGTGAGATTTAGTGTGGAGACTCTGCCGGAAAGAAGCGGTGATGGGGCCCTTCATCAATTCTTCTCTTAAGGAGGTTCTCTCCATGTTTGGTTAGTTTCTCTTAAAGGATTGGATGTAATCTTCTACTTTTAAGTATCTCTTTTAATATTTATTTATGCATAAGTCTTTTCTATTTATTATTGGTAATTTTATTCCGTTCTTAA
>PYAF01003881.1:27750-43755 GCA_007407185.1 Glycine tomentella
AATATTTATTTATGCATAAGTCTTTTCTATTTATTATTGGTAATTTTATTCCGTTCTTAATGCTTGATTCTACTTGATCACTAGTTTCATGAAATTGGATTCTAAGTTTAACTGGAAAGTACTCTTAGGATTTGAACTGAATAATTTTACTCTTTACGTTACGTTGCTAGGAATAGAGCATAACGTTTAGATTGCAAATTGCACGCGATTATGATTGTAATGCTGGGTTATTTACTTCGTATGCGAGGGATCGATATTCAGTAAATATCCTTAGAACTCAATTGCGAGGGATCGATTCGAGGTTAATTAATGTGTGCATCAGTAATAATAGAAAATGATTTATACATGGTAATATTAATTGGATACCGAGGTATGAATGATGAAAACCAATCCTACGCTTTTCTTTAGTTAAAATCGTTTTATTAGCTTCCGTAATCTTTCGTAATTTTTCTTTATTTCCGTAAAACCATCAAAACTTCGACCATACTCGTTGTACATAACTATTAAAATGTTAAGTTTTATTTGGATAAATTGAGTAGCACAAGTCCCTGTGGAGACGAACTTTTATAAATTTTGTAACTTACAACAACAATTGGTACGCTTGCCAAAAGTCTAACATGAGTCCAGAGACATTTACATCTGAAAGAATGATCAAGATCCTTAATTATTTTGATTAGATGTAAATACATACAAAGGGAATATGCTACATGATTTGTGTATGATATTTTCACACGATATACAGATAAGATCATAATCTGATATTTTATATGATATTTAATACTTCATTTATTATTTTGTGTTAGGGATTCTATTTGCAAAAACATTCTCTTAGGATCTGTTGAATCCTATGAAGAATAAATGAAGTCAATACCTTATGTACCATTAAAAGACAAGCTCTATTATGCAGGACCTACTCTAACAAAGATGTGGTCGCTTGCTGCAAATCTTCATACACACAAGCTTAAAGGAAGAGCTCTTTGCATGAAGAAAGAATGTGCATTAAATGCACCCAATGACCTTATATTACCAAAAAAATATCAAAACAAGATCTACCCTATGAGACAACATATATTTAAAGTAAAAAATCTATATAAATCAAGAGTTTTTGAAGACTAACATAGTTTTTATGATGAACGCATAATTTCTTCTAAAAGTATACACTTTCAACATCGGTTTTAAACATAGAAGAGTTTCAACATCGATTCTAGAACCGATGTTGAAACAACCGTCATTAAAAGTAGACAAACATCAATTTTAAAAGTAGGTGTTAAAAATCATTATCTAAATCGGTTCTGGTTGAAACCGATGTAGAAATATGGCCAAAATTGTGTATCTTGTAGCTCTTTCTACATCGGTTCTGAAAAGATCGATGTTGAAAATCTTATACAACATCGATTTTAGACCAACCGATGTTATTTTTTCAAGATTTCATCACGTCTCATTTTCCAAACTATTGCCCCCTTCCTTCTCTCACACAAACAAACTAATGTCTCATTTTCATTTGTTATTTGTCGTTGGTGCGTTGTTTTACTATCTTTAGTGCTTGCAAGTATGGTCTTTTGTTTATTGTTTACCTTATATATTAGATTGTAGTGTGTGTTTTATTATGATGAAATGATAAATAAAAATCTTTTTTATTTATTATTAACATAAAAATTATTGGTTAAAATATAATTTTGGTTTGCCATATGTATTTTTGCCTTGAATTTGGTCCAATAAGTTTAAAATTTTCATTTTGGTTCCTTAAAGTGTTTCTATAAGACCAAAGCAAAATTTAATGATTATTCTTTCTTGCTATAAATATATGTTCTTGAATGAGGGGTTCATGATGAAAGCTTAAAGACAATAAAGAAATCATAATATTGCTACTAGAATTGCAATTACATATTACAATTCTTAAATGATGCTTAAAGGTTGAGGGATAAATTTGGCCATAAGGATGAAAATTATTCGTTCCTAGTATATTGATTTCCCAAAAGGCCACTAAGACCAAAACGAGCCATTGCAGCTTTATGAGCTACATCAACTAAAGGAACTTGATTATTCTTAGCACTAAATCCCACATCCCTACTATATACATTTTGTGGAGTTTCAACAGCTATACCCCAAGGGTTGGCCATCCCAAATTGTTTCCCTGAGATGGATATGGTATGCAATCCTTGGTTGCTAAAATCAGGTACAAAATGTGACCAAGCCATGGCTGACATGTGATCCATGGGGTGCATGTTAGCCCCATAATAAAAGGGTGTTGGTCCATGAAAGGGGTGATGATGTGGAATAAATGAGTATGAGCACATGTGAGTACCAAGTCCAAAAGTTTCCATGTCTTTATCCATCCTCGATAGAACTCTTTCACGCTTGTGAGCATTTTGGTGTCCCCCCAAAGCTTGAGAGCTTGGAAATTTCTTATCACAAAACTTGCAGGCGAATTGGTGTTGCTTAGGCATAATCACATGATTATTAGTGTTTTCCACAAGTTTTGAAACAAAACTTGGTGACTCCTTATGGATTTTCAATGACTTGGATAAGAAATTAGATGAGGATTCGCCAACCATTTTGTTGTTGCCAAGACTCAGAGACAATACAAACTCTGAATCTACTACATCTGTAGAAGATGCCTCCTCAATCTTACGTTTAAGTTTTCTATTCTCAACACCTCCAACAAGAAGTTCATCCGACATTTTTGTGAAAAACTAACCTCCAAAGAAGTTCTATAATTTCTAAGAACGTTTTTTTTTTTTCTGTGTGATGTGATTTTGAAGAAAGGGTATTTATTAAGAGAGAGATAAAATTTGCATCTTCCATAAAAGAAAATATATGAGGTACATGTATCATATATCCTTTTATAGTAAAAAATTAATTATTAGAGAAAAGATAGAATTCAAAGGCCTTGGATAGTCAAACTTTAGGATACATTATTGAAAATTCTTGTAACATACCATATATTAGACTTTAATATCTTTTTGGTCCCTTTAAAGTTGCACTTTTTTCATTTTATTCAACTAAAATTCTTTTTTGTCTAGTTATGTTTTTATTAATTTCTTTTCATTTTA
Organism: Glycine tomentella; assembly: GCA_007407185.1. Taxonomy (NCBI): domain Eukaryota; kingdom Viridiplantae; phylum Streptophyta; class Magnoliopsida; order Fabales; family Fabaceae; genus Glycine; species Glycine tomentella. The sequence continues at coordinate 30,804 of PYAF01003881.1, forward strand.
GTCCCTAACACTAAGGCTCCTTATTTAATGATGACATGGCTAACAAAGGTAGGAAAACAAACTATATGTTATTTAACTAATATGAAATAAAATAAAAAATAATAGTCAACAATTTAAAGTTGACTTTGACCCTTATCTTTATCATAACAATCAATTAATATATTCAAATTTTCTTTTAATTTTGTATTTTGGGAGACATGAATTATATTGTTTTTAGTTTTATAGTTTTTAAATATGCATTAATTTTATTAATAGGAGAAATTGATTTTTTTTTTAGTTTTAGATTTTGAAAATGCATTAACTATATTAATTTATATATTAGCTACAATAATTTGATTAGGGATTGACTTTATTTTTCAATGGATGTGTTGAATATCTTAATTAATCAAAAGTCTCAATTTGAAATCTTCAATTGTTACTATGAAAAATAATTAATTCCTTTATATGATTCATGTGACAAGAAAAGTCAATCTTTAATATTATCTACATATACATATTCTCAACTAATGCAAAACAACTTACCAAATATACCTTATCGTTTTAAAATAATATGGTTTAGTAAATAAGTAAGGCCTATTTAATTTTTGTAAAAAAGAGATATGTGCAAGATTTAAACATGTAAGGATCCATACATGGATAGGAAAAAAGTGTTTTTGAAAATAGAAGTTAGACGTAGGTTTGATTTTTTATAAACCAAATTGATATAACTTTATGAATTAGATTTTAATCCAAACTATTTTATAATTTGACAAATTTAGGCTAAATTAGAATTTTGGCCTCCCTAGTTTTTTAAATCCACGATTTTGGTCCTCTTATTTTTTTTTTAATTGTAACATTTGACCCCTAGTTTTACAATTTTACGATTTTTGTTCATCTTTATGATTATTAGCTAATAATTGTGATTAGTATAGTCAACAGGTTAATTATAAACTAATATTTTTACCAAAATTAATTATAAATGAATTAAAATTTATTAATTAATAATTCTACTAATCATAATTACTACTTAGTAATCTCACAATTGAACCAAAATTGCTAATTGGTTATGAACCAAATGTTACAACAAAAAATATGGAGACTAAAATTGTAGATTTAGAAATTTAGGGGTATCAAAATTGTAATTTATGATTTTTTTTTCACAATTCTAAATTGGTTATGAACTGATTTTGGGTCAAACAAATTTTGAACCAAATTGGTCCAAAGCTTTTTTGTTAAAAATATTAATGTATAAATGTATAAGTTTAATTATATAATTAATAGTTTAGAAATTAAAATAATACAAACACACTAAACAATAAATTTAGAAAATACGGGTATCATTGATTAAATATTTACTTAAAATTAACTATTTTTCATGATTTTTTAAAATATTTATGAAAGTTAATATAAAAATAATTTCTTTAAGTAAACTCAACCAAATTCGAATTGTATGTGTGCGCGTGTGTGCATATGTGCATAATAGAAATATTATTTTTTTAAAGTAAAATAAATCAAATTTGCATTGTGTGTGTGATTGTTTAATGGGCAACTTTCTCAGATGAGATAAACATGAATCATAAATAAAATCATATTTTTCTATTCTTTGAAAATGTATTTCATTTACAATTTAGTTCTTTATTTAGATTGTTTTAAATTGAGTATTTAAATATTTTAATTGTTTTTATAATACTTAGTTACAAACATGATGAGATACTATAAAGTGAGAAATGAATTTAATTACAAAAATCATATGATTTAAATCAACCACTAAATTATAAATTATATTCATAGTGTATTAAAATGAAATGGGTTAATTACAATTTTAATCCCTCAATTTAGAGATCCTAATTTTTAGTATCTTAAATTTGAATTTTCTCTTTTAGTTCCTGAATTTTTATAATTATTCTTGTTAGTCCCTTCGATGAGTGTACACCAAACGTAGAACAAAGTTGGCAATTTTTGGCAATGTTTAGCTTCCAGAATTTGGTTTTTAATTTTTAAATGTAAGAATTTGTATTTTAAACTGTTACAAATTGTCAATTTAGCATTGTCCATTTGACGTGCATCCATTGAAAGGACAAACTAGAGCAATTTTCAAAATTCAAGAACTAAAAAGAGCAAATTTAAATTTGCGGGACTACAAAAACAAGAGTCCTAAATTAAGAAACTAAAACAAAAACTAAGCCAAATAAATTTTTTTATCTTATTCTTATTAAAATGAAGCTTAATTTATTATTTTAATGAGGTAAAGTACTCCAATGCGCAACATTTTTTTTGGAAGTAGATGAGTACGTGTATACTATTAAAATAATGAGAACTTTCTATTACCATTTTGTAAATATAGATTGTTTGAACAATTCACAATCTCTATTTAAAATTTGTAGGGTGCAATGTAGGCTTTCTTTGGTTTTCCCTCTTTCTTTGCTTTCTTCTCACCTAACTCCTTCTTAAAAAATGTAGGACATTCAGATTTAATGTGGCCTTGCTTATCACATTCAAAGCAGTTGAAATTGGTGGTGTTGTTGTTGTCACTCCTTTTGTTGAACTTGGTGTACTTTATGTTCTTATTTTTCTTCATGAATTTGCTAAAGCTTTTGACTATTAGGTTTAGATTCTCATCACCTTCTTTTCCACTTGAGTCATCATCTTTTTCCACATTTGAGGATGCAGCTTTCAAGGCAATACTCTTTTGTTTCTTGTCTACATCTTCTGCATGTGTTAATTGAGACATTTCTAACTCATACTCAAGTAACTTACCAAATAGCGTAGCCATATACATCTTTGATAGATCTTTAGATTCCTTCATCACTGTCACCTTTGGTTGACATGGTCTTGTTAAGCATTTCAAGATCTTGATGTTTAATTCCTCAACATCAAATGTCTTTCCAAGACCAAGAAGATGATTAACAATGTGTGAATCTGGTTTGGAGTTGAGATATGTTTTCAGTTGAGTTCACCTTGAACATCTCATACTCATGAATCAAGGCATGTTTCCTTAATCTTCTAACTTCATTTGTCCCTTCATGAGTAATTTCTAACATTTCCAACACCTACTTAGCACTTTTGCACCAAACAGTCCTGAAAAATTCATCAGATGATAATGCAGAGGTTATCATATTCTTTGCTTTGAAATCTTATTGAACTAACCTCTTTTCTACGTTTGTCATTTTATCCCATTCTTTGGGAATCATTTCATTACCAACAACTTTGATTGGAACCAAATGACCTTTTTCTATTGCATCCCATACGCCAGGGTTATTTGATTGAATGAATATTTGCATTCTGTTTTTCCAAAAACTGAAGTGTTCTCCCTCAAACATCATAGGATGATTAAGGGAGGCACCCTAGTTGAAGGCAATTTGTGTGGTATTCATTTTCTTTGAAAAAGATAGTGATCTTGAGTAACACACAAGAACCTGCTCTTGATACCAATTAAAAACAATATGAACAACACACAAAAACCAAGAAAGGGGGTGAATTGGTTGATCTTGGACAATTAAAAAATTCTTAAACAATCAAAGTTAACAAGATCGTATCACAAAACAATCCAAGAAAGCTTTCAACCAATCAAACACCATTGCTCAAAGAATGCAATCAAAAGCTTTTTCTGTTACTTGTGAAATGTGTAACGCCCGGCCACTTGTAGGATCAACGACTGTCCCTACATACTAACACAAGACTTTTCAGTGTGCTTTGTCCTCACTCACACACTTCCTAAGAAACTTCCCAGGAGGTCACCCATCCCAAGATTACTCTAAGTCAAGCACGCTTAACTGTGGAGTTCTTATGTTATGGGCTACAGAAAAGTAGATGCACCTTGTTGGTATAGGTAGTACCTATTAAATCCTTTAAGTTATCCTCAACTATACAGTCCCATACCTGCACAGCCTCTGGATCCCTCTCATTCGGGTGTGTATTCGATTCATTCATGTACCCCTCCCGCTGGAAGCCTACCAGGAGCCTCTCCTTGTCCGTGCCTCACTGCACCGGCGATCACTCCCTGCCCTCATCAGCGCCCAGGATGTTACAAAATGCACCACCAATGAATGACAAATAATAACAGCAAGAAAAGATACAGATCAAGTAGTCAATATAAGGATTTATACTAGTTCACTTCTCAAACTAGCGAAGCTACATGCCTGTTTGGGTGTAAGCTTCTCTAGAAGCACTTTTAGAAGAAGAAAGTAAGAAGAAAAAAATGAAATGAGCTTCTCCATAAGTTATAATGAGTTTTCCATTAGCTAATTTGTAGATCTCATCTCATCTTTTAGAGAAGCTATATCTGTGAGCTTCTAAAAATTAGCTAATGGAGAGCTTATTTTTACATATTGAAAAGCTCATCTTATTTTTTTCTTCTTATTTTCTTCTTTTAGAAGTGCTTCTATACAAGTTTACTCAAACAGGCCCTACATCCAGTTCTTCTAACCAACAAGTTAGAGTTCCACTAATAACAATCTGTTTCTTACAAGCTTTTTACAATCACACTTAGATCAAGAACGAGATCTTTAACACACTTAGAATCTCTGTGATCAAGACATAGTGAAAGCCTATCTCTACTCTTACCTCTAGAAACACCTATTCTAGAAAAGCCTTAAAAAAAACTATTGTTATAGTTACACACAAAAATAAATACAAAAGATCTTACAAACAAGTTGTATGAAAATAAACCACCTGATGATCCAGTAATGATGTATGCAAAAGATTACCAGACTTGAATCAATGGTGAAAGAAACAACTTCAAAACTTTCCTTAGAAAATTTCTTTTAAAACTTTACCCTAAAAGAAATCCTCTTTTAGAAATCTTGAAGCTTGAGAATTTGTGGGTTTAACAGTGTTTAGCACTTGGAATCTTTTCTTATTTCAGAAAGCTTATGAAAATACTTTGATATTTCATTGTTGTTTTTCAAAACAGCCAACAACTATTTATAGAAATCAGTTTGTAACTGTCAGTAATCGATTAATTCACTAATGTAATCGATTAAATTCACTTATGTAATCAATTAATAACTCTTTTAAATGATTAAAGTGTTCTTTAACTTTTTGAAAAAGATTCATGAGCAATGTAATTGATTATCACAGGAAGTCTTTGTTCTAAACACGTGCCAAGTAATCGCTTACAACAATATCATAATCGATTATCACAAGAAGACTTTTCTATGATTTTGTGTAGTGTAATCGATTACCATACTATTATAGTCGATTAAAGTGTTCTTGAAAGCTTAAGTAATAGATTACCATTTGCTGGTAATCGATTAAAGCAGGGAAAAAATGTTTTTCCAAAAACTTAAACATTGAACACTTTGACTTTTCATGCAACCATTAAAACTTTATGTTTCAGAAAAGCTTTTTCACAAACCTTATGCTTTTACGGAAACATGGATGCAAAAAACATGTATGAGCTATATGCAATGGATCATAGATACTCTCCCTTAGACATACATTAATTACAAATACCAATCGATTGATTTGGTATGTAAGAAAGCCTAAATACTTAGTTGCCTAAGAGACTTAGCTTCTTGATCCTCTTGAGCTCCCCCTGACTCTAACATGTAGAGCCCACTGGACACTGAAAATCAAAGTGATAATGACTATAGTAGTTCTTACTTCCTAAATACAAAATCCACAATTATCGTTACCACTTAAGAATACTAACTATGATTGTGGTACACTTCCAAATACTCGAACACTTTAAGTAATGCAGTTCTTAAGTGCATTGAACCGATTTCTAAAATAATTTATTTTTAACAAATTGATTTAATGAAAAAATTAGGTTTAGTTTTGTTTAAATTGTGTAGTTTCTATGATGTAATTCATTCAAGTTTTAAAATTCTTTTTTTTTGCACGCCCCTACTAAAGTCATTTCTATAACACTCCATGTTCAAGGATGTCATGTTTGATAACACCCACGATCATAATTTTGATTGGAGTTTAATAAGTTTTGAATCATGAATTCATTTGTGCTAAATTGAATTAACTACATGAAAACCATAAATATAAAATTAAGTAATAATGTTAACAATCATTTGTATTACAAATCAAGATTGTCAGTTTCAACTTTCAATGATACACTACAAATGAACAACTTCCATGAAAGATTCATTCCACTCTTAGTAAACAATTAATAAAAAAAGACTTAACTAGACAAGCATCCTAATTAAACAAAAAAAAACTATCTAACTAAACTATTAACTAATGTAAACCTACATCTAGACTCCACTCTACCCAAGGAGTTCTAAACATACATAGACCTACATCTAGTGGAAACTTAGTGGGTTGCCAAAAACTAGACGTAATCTTAATGGTAGAGACGAATTAGTATAAAATATTCATATTCTTGTGCTTTTACTTTATATATTAATTGACTTTGAGTTGTGATTTTGTGTTTTGTAAAATCTGTTGAAGTGTTTTGTCTATCTCAACTCTTTGGGAAAACTCTATTTTAAAGTCTCGTATATCAGATGATAGTTTTATTTACGAAAAAAATTGTAAAATTTTTTAAATTACATTTCAGTCCCCTTTCTTGTGATTTTTCATTTACAATTTAGTATCAAAGCTCAATCTCTAAAGGGTTGATCACTTAGCAATGTCTAAAGGAAAATATCCTAATGGCAAGCTAAGATGGTTAATTCATTATAGAGAAAACTTCCCTCTAAGGGCCTCTAGCCACTACAAAAAACAACTTGATTTTGTGATCGAAGAAATTGATCTCAAATGTCTATCATCTTGGAACTTGTAGCTCGCTTGGGCGAGTCATTTGGCATGTGGAGGCTCTTCTGGGCGAGTTAAAAGCTTAGTGATGAAGAAAGGTCTTGAGCCTGAGCCTTGTTGCTTCTGACACCCCCAGTTTTTGATCCATATGCCCTTTTTGCTTGCTTTGATGCTTCGAAAACTTCGGATGTCATCGTAACCTATCAAAATACAAAATATAATTGGACTAATCTTCCAAAATGTGAAAAACATCATTTATATAAGTACTAAAAATAATTCAACTAGGTTTAGGGCATGTTTATAAATAAATTTACTAAAATCAAAAGATAAGTGTCGGCATTGTAAACCTGATTTTACTAAAATAAGGCACTTATCATTTATTAAGATAGGTTAGACAATCCACTTTTATGTAACCTTACTTCCCATATTCAAAGCATGTAGGTTGTGGGAGTGGAGTCACTTTAATTAGTGTTCTTCTTTTGAAAACTTCCTTTATCTTTTTTTTTCCTCATGAACTTGGAGAACTTCTTGACAAGTAGATTCAAATTTTCATTATCTAAATTTTTTGAAGGATCTTCATCACTTGCTTGACAATTTAAAGTGCTTGTCTTTAAGGTTGATCTCTTCTTCTTGTTGTCAACTTCTTCTTCTTCCTTTAGTCTTCCAAGCTCCAACTCATACTCCCTTAGCTAGCTTGCCAAAAAGTATAGCTACATCCATAGTTGTTAAATCCTTCAATTTCAATATAGTTGTACTTTTAGGCTGTCAAGTCCTATTGAGACTTTTCATAAATTTGACATTGAGATCCTCTCTTTCAAACATCTTGCCAAGAGCCAACAAATGGTTCACTACATGTGTAAAATGCTTTTGCACATCCAAATTGGTTTCACCAGGCAACATTCTAAACATTTCATATTCTTGAATAAGAGTGTTTTTCTTACCTCTCTTGACTTCCATAGTTCCTTCATGAGTCACTTCCAAGATCTCCCAAATTTCTTTGGCATCAACACCATGACAAACATGATAAAACTCATCAGTGGTTAAAGTGGAGGCAATAATACATTTAGCTCTAACATTATATTGAGCATGTATATTTTCTTCCTATGTCCATAAATCAAATTATTTTTCTACAACTTTTGCATTAACAACTTGCTTAGTGTACTGTTCGGGGTCCACAAAATACACGTGGCAAGTTACATGGTGTTCTAGCACACATGTCAACCCTTCATGTCAGCCTTGCTGCAGGAGCACGAACGTCTCCCCCTCAGTAGTAGGGAAGTTGGGCCAACAAGTTATCTTTAATGTCTTATTATTCAAATGTTATTGATAATGTTGCAACCTCCTTATTAAGTGGCAGTTATTTCATTATCTATAAGCCATCATATTATCTACAAGCTATAGATTATCTATAAGGTACACATTATCTGTAAGCCTAATTATCTATAACCTACAATTATTTGTTAGCCATTATCTACATGTTAATAATTATCTACAAGGGTTGTTACACCATTATAATAACCCCGACATAGAAGGACCCAATGCTCACCCTTACTCTATAAGTACCAGGTTTTGTCTCATTCTTTTCATACATACACTTCCCATTCTTACATAATTGATGTACTTACTTGAGCGTCAGAGTCTATAACGCCTCAATTTACCATCTTGTTATTATTGATTTTTAATGAAAATTCTTTTCGATTTGCTTCAAAATACTAAACTACAATTTTTTGTTATTGAGTAATATTCATAATTCTAAAGTAACATATAATAAGATTACAAAAGATTTTTCCTCACTGATTGATATTTATAAATCTGATGTACAATAAAATACACACTAGTATCAATTCTATTACATAGTACAAACAACTGAAACACTCCGTAACAAAGAAATACATCTTCAAACATAACCTCTTCAAATAACACATCTTCAAACAAAATACTCTTCTTGTATACAGCTAATAGTCTCTCTTTGCTGTTCATCTGCTCACCCGAATAAAATCGAGGTCATAGCAGGTGTCAACCACAGACACAAAGTACAGGGTAAGTTTATGATAAACATAATTTAAGCAAATATATTCAATATGTAAATATTCATAACAACATCCTCAAAGATGCATGATTCTTTTAGACTCTTATCATGATGCATGATTCTCTTAAACTCTTATCATTTGCATGATTCTCTCAAACTCTTATCATTTGCATGATTCTCTTAAACTCTTTCAATAATTGGTATCAATAGTCAAGATAGCTCCATTCCAGTGGCACAGAACTGAAACGATCAGTCAGGGTCCCACAGTGTTGCAATAGGATTCTCACCCACACTACATGTGATCATCATGGGTGGCATGATTTCCCCACTGCCAAGTACCCCCCAGCTTAGACCTCTTTTATCTGAACGATTGAACTCAGTTCCTGCAGCTATCTGACGCACCTCCTCTTGAGGCAAATAATGCGGACTAACCCCCGCCGGGAATATGTATATGAGACATATAAGACTGATTCACTTTAAGGTATAACTCTTTTCATCATCTCATATTTATTTTCAACATCAGTCTTTAATTTATATCTCACATAAACTCAACATAAAATATAGAACTCAATTTTATATTCATGTACAGAATCTCAGCATATTATTCATGTACAGAGGTTTATAGAAATACTCAACAACACATGAACTTCATGGAGATTTATAGAAACATTCAGCAACACAGGGTACTTAGAGAAATTCTTAGAAACTTTTAGCAACATATGAACTTCATGGAAACACTCAACAACACATGAACATTCAAACACTTATTCAAACAAAACAACACTTAAACTATCTTTATCATAAAGCTTCCCCATACGTACCTTATAATCTCTTATGAAACTTGTCTTTCTCTTCCTACAAAGCATGGCAAACTTTCCCTAAAGATATTAGCCTCTTCTTCACGTGATCTTCAAGGAGAAGTGGAGTCTTCTTCTCACTTGATTTAGGCTTTAATAAGGAAAGGATGAAAATGAAATGAAGGTGATGTGGGAGAGAGCTTTTCACTTGAAGTGTTAGAAAGGTGGAGTCTTGAATGTGACTTCCACTTAAGGCCCCCTTTACCCCTTTATATAGTAGTTGGAAAATGATATAATATTCATGGACATTTCTACCCTTCCAACTAATTTAGTTTCATTCTAGCTTAGTTTCTCCTTGTTTCATTAAATTCTAACTTAGTTTATGCTTATTCCTTTAGGTTTTAACTAGATTCATTATTATCCTTTTACTTTATAGAAAAATATCTCATAAGCCATAATGACTTACCTTTCCACTTGGCTACCACTTTACAAGTGTCCCTACACTTGTCCAAGCTATTGAAGTTTCTCCACTTTTCTTGGTTATTCACGTGGAATCTAGAGAAAGGGAGAGAATTTTGCTTTATTTTATGTTACTTTGTATCCATATCCTTTAAGACATGACACCTTGCTTCCAAGTGTCCTTCCACTTGTCTTCAAGCCATGAAACTTCTCCATTCTTCCTCCTCCTTCACGCGATTTATCAAGGGAACAAGAGAAGATTTTTCTTCTCATTTTGTGCACATATATGATAGCTTTCTCATTCCTATATTAATAGTGAGTTACAAGTGGCTAGATATTTCTTAAGCCTTCATGATTGTATCTTATCATTTTAATTTATGAAGCTTAAGATATTTTGTTAAAGAGAAGAAAATTATATGATTCTCTTTGTATCCACATGTCACTTTTCATGAGGAGAAAGAATTAAATTTGAAAATGACCTCACACATGGCATTCTTTAAGAGAAAATAAAGTTAAAGTTGGATTTGTCTTCACACATGGTATTTCATAGGAGAAGTTCAAGTTCAATTTGAACTCTTCTACCTAAAGGATAATATTAAATAATGAAACTCTAGAGTTTTCCAGAAACTGACTTCAATGACAATTAAAATTACTTACAAGCAGTTTTGTACAGAGTGATACACAACCTTGCATAGACACTGCTTTTATCTTAATTCTAATTGGTCTGTACTATTTTTTATCATCAAAATTACTAAACCATTTTATTAAATAAATCTGGACACTCCACAATTTAGAGAAAATTCTATAGATTCAATTTATTATTTTTCCATATTTTTCTAATGCTTGAATTCTTCTGACTAATGTTTCAAAGTTGTCACCTTATAAAATTCATAGAAATTCTATGCTAGAGTTTCTTGTCACAAACTATTTTGATATTCTGCCAGTCAAGAGTATTCTGTAATTTCATCAGGTTCTCACAAAATCTCTAGGGATATCTGGTCATGTCTGGCCTGAAGGGCATTATGGTAAATTCATCATTCATCCTAGGGGCATATAATTGTCATTTCCACCATAAAATATCTAGCCAAAAATATCTAAGGGTATTCTTGTTATTTCCAAAATATCCAAGGGCATTTATATAATTTTCATCTTAAAATATCTCACTAAAATATCTGTGGGCATTTTTGTAATTTTTAAAAAAAATCTAGGGACATTATCGTCATTTTTACCTTAAGGGCATTTCTGTAATTTCTGATTTTAAGGAAAGGGTAACATGGTCATTTCTCTTCAAACATTTCCTTAATGTCTCTAATTGATATTTCACCCAACTAATTCCAATATAGACCAGCCAAATTTCTCATAATCTAATACTCACATCAATAGCTATGTAAGAATAATTCATATAATATTTTGACCATAGTTTTTGAATTTTCAGGGTGTTACAAAGTCCTTTCCTTTGTTTTACAGTTCCCCTTCGTAACAAAGCCAACTCATTGTTCGACGTACAAGATCTAAAGCCTACCTTGGCCACGTCCACCCCTCACGTGCACTACTTCCAAATTTCGACAAGTACATTTGGCGCCCACCATGGGGACATGGTAAAACTTACCTCGAGCCCTCGCTATTTCACCAATGGTCACTACGGGTCTAGCCTCAGACACGATACTCCTCCCGAAAGCTCCATTCCTCCCATGACAAACATGCCCAAAATAGATACCCTCCAAAACAACTCCAAACTCGCATAGCAGAGATGGAACGCCATCCCTAGGAGGAACTTTGAAAGCTAAAGGCTGACCATGATTAGTTGGATAATCGAGTAAGACATCTCTAAGGTGACGAACATTCAGCTCGTGCAACGAACGAGCGTTGTAATGCCCTGAAAATTCGATAACTGAAAGTATATGTTTGACGCATTTCTTGTGTTATTTGACTATTTGATGAGTTTAGATTAATTGAAATGTTATATGAATTATCCATGCATAATTTCTTGGTATAGATGTCAAGTTATGGAGAATTTGTTTCAGTTGGGCTGAAATGGAGTTATTTCGAGTTTAACCCTAAACCTATTTTATTAAAATCACCATTCTGGATTGATTAACCATTGGATCGCCTTTAAATTTTAAATGTAGGTTCCTAACCCACATATGGGATTGTCAAAATAATGTCTGGAACGTGAGAAATTAATTTTCACTGAAGCAGAAATTCTAGAATCTGGTCAGTTCGCCCAGGCAAATTTTACAGGCACTTTTGCTCACCTAGGCGAGTGAAGGCGGTGTTATATATGTCCAGAAGTGTCCAAGCTTGAAAAAAATGGCTTGTTGTTAGGACTTTTCGCAAGCGTACCAATTGTCGTTGTAAGTTACAAAATTTATAAAAGTTCGTCTCCACAGGGACTTGTGCTACTCAGTTAATTCAAATAGAATTAAACAGTTTAATAGTTATGTACAACGAGTAAGGTCAAAGTTTTAATGGTTTTACGGAAATAAAGAAAAATTATGAATGTTTACGGAAACTAATAAAACGATTTTAACTAAGAAAAGCGTAGGATTGGATTTCATTGTTCATACCCTTAGTATTCAATTAATATTACCATGCATAAGTTATTTTCTATTATTACTGATGCACACTGAGTTACCTTGAATCGATGTCTCGCATTCAAGTTCTAAGGATATTTTACTGCATATCGATCTCTCGCATATTTAAGTAAATACCCCAGCGTTACGATTATGTTCGCGTGCTTATTTGCAATCTAAACGTTATGCTCTATGTCTAGCAACGTAACGTAAAGAGTAAATTTATTCATTTCGAACTCTAAGATTACTTCTCAGTCTCACTTCGAGTTTAAGTTCGTGATATTAGTGATCAAGTAATATCAAGCGTTAAGTACGGAATAAATTTACCAATAATAAATAGAAAAACTTATGCAAAAGTAAATATCAAAAGAAATACTAGAAGGGTAAGAAGATTACATCCAATCCTT
>PYAF01003881.1:45271-67172 GCA_007407185.1 Glycine tomentella
CGTAAAGAGTAAATTTATTCATTTCGAACTCTAAGATTACTTCTCAGTCTCACTTCGAGTTTAAGTTCGTGATATTAGTGATCAAGTAATATCAAGCGTTAAGTACGGAATAAATTTACCAATAATAAATAGAAAAACTTATGCAAAAGTAAATATCAAAAGAAATACTAGAAGGGTAAGAAGATTACATCCAATCCTTTGAGAAAGCTAGCCAAGCATGGGCAGAACCTCCGTAGAAAAATCGGTGAAAAGATTCATCACCGCTTTCCGATTCGGCAGAGTTTCCACACTCAATCTCACTTCTCTCACTTTCTAACCTACCTAATACTAATATTTAAAGGTCTAAACTAAAGAAAAAGCTTACAAGAAGCAAAGAAGAGAGAAAATTGGAGTGGAAGAAGTTTGGAGGGATGGATTTTGGCAAGGGGGTGCATGGGTATTTATAGGGGTTTTCTGGCCGCCTTAACTCGCCCAGGTGAGTCATTTTAGCCTATTCCAGTCGCCTGGGCGATCCTCCTGCAATTTGGGCTCCAACTTGGCTGTTCACAGCTGGCCCAAGTGGTCCACTTGACGTCCACTCGCCCAGGCGAGTGAAATACAAAGGGACCACTCGCCCAGGCGAGTTAAATGCACCAGGGAATTCTGTTTTGGGCTTCTGGGCCTCATCTGCTTGGTGCACCTCCCCTATTTGCTGTGTTTAATCCTTTTGGCTTGCTTTTTATTTCCGAAAGCTTTAACATTCCACGGAATCTATTAAAATACAAAACATGATTGGATTAATCCTCTGAAATATGACGAAATGACATACAAGCAATAGGAGCTATTTTAACTAGGTTTAGGGTAAATTTATGATAAAAACTTATGAAATCAAAGGATAAGTGCCTTTATTTAAAACATGATTTTAACTGATTTAGGGCACTTATCACTTGTTCTCCTCCAAAACAGCTACCAAACCTCCTTCCCTTCCTCCTCCACCACCCACAGCCACCGGAGACCACCACGAGGTACCGTCGCTTGTCGTTGGACCACTGCACGGATAGGAACACTTTAATCAGAGCGGAATCTTCAAAACTCAACTCGAGGATCCGGTAGAGAATGGAGCCTCCAATCCTCCTTTCTTGGTTTCCTTGAGGTAATCTTAGTTTCCTTTGTCTTCTTATATCTAGTTTAGCCTCTCTTGATATCTCTTGTGATTCGGGTACCGTTATTGGTTGTTTCTATACTTCCTTTGAAAACCCTTTGAAAATGAGATGTTGTAAAAGTCTCCTTTTTATGAAATTGATGTCATTTATGTGATCCTTGTTGAACCCTGGTCACAATGGTGTGATCAGAATTTCAAAATGATGTCTTTTGATGTGGACTCCCAAAACACCATTTTAGCCTCTTTTTAAATTTGAGTGGGTATTTGACGCCGAATGTTAATGTTAAGTTTGTCTTTGAAATCTATACTAAGTTATGTTCAATTTGGTATATAGAGCTCTGCGTTCAGACAAGCACACGTATTCAAAGGATCACGAAACAACATCGCTAGGCTATAACAAGAAGAACTCCTAGATAGGTAAAGGGAGTTTATTATTTAGTTATAGTTTTGGTACCATAGTTGGGGGTCAGAGAGTCCAACTATGAAGATAACTGCATGTCCCTGCTGTATGCTGGTTTTCAAGAAAAAATATGTTTTAACTAATGGGATGCAATGTATTTATGATTGATGTGTGTTTGTTCATGTGTGTGCTCGTTTTCAAGAAAAATCGTGCTTTTAACTAATGGGATGCGATGAATTGGCTTGTTGATAAATAAAAATGTGAATAATGTTGTTGTTGTGATGATTGGATTTTTAGGAAAAGTCTTAATTATAGAGGAGACTCTGCCCAAAATTTTATAATATGTTTTCCTATTTAATTCTTTATTAAATTTTTAAATGGGCATAAAAGTGTGTTTTTTATATTGTAGTCTTCCTCTTTAATTTAGAATTTTACTAAAATACCAGGCTTATGGTAATATGGATTATGAATGAATGAGATGATGATGTAATGAGATAATGTTAATATAGTTGATGATGTTGAATATTCATGTTTATGATGATGATATTGAAATAAAATGATGTTGATGTTGTTGACATTGAAATTGAGATGTTATTGATGTGGTTGGTGATGTTTAAATGAGATAATCATGATCTGGTTGACAATGTTCAAATGAGATAATGTTGATGTGGTTGATGATGTTGAAATAAGATGAGTTTAATATGTATGATGATGATATTGAGATGATGTGATGTGGATGTATATAATGACATTGATGAGAGATAATGTTGATGTGAACAATGTCATTGTGTGTGGATATACATGGATACCGATAGGGGTGTATAACTGGTTACCCTTGCGAGGAAGGATTTGTTCCTAGTCAGGTCATACATTAATGGTGCCAATGGTTGTAGGCTGTGTATGTACACGTGGGATCCAATAACCGATTGGTTACCCTTGCGAGGATGGATTTGTTCCTAGCCACGATCAGTGTATCGGTGAGCCCACATTGATGTTATGTATGTACATGGGGGGTGCATGACGGGTTACCCTTGCGAGTAAGGATTTGTTCCTAGTCGAGTCATGCATTAGTGATGCCTATCAGGTTTGGAATTCCCTTGCGACGCTGGCTGATCACCGAGTGGGGGAATGGACAGTGCACGATAGGGTGGCCTTGATAGGCGATGAATCATTTTTCCTGTGAGAGGCTATTTCTGGGAGATGATACCACATTACATGCATCATTCTATGCATGATTATTTGAGTTGTGAAATGCATTGGATGATGGGTTTGTTGAGTGTGTATTGGAATCATGGATTTTTGTTAATGATTGTGGTGGGTAATGTTGTTTCCTTCCCAGTTGCTGCTATATGATGTTTTTTGGTTTTATATAATAAACTCACCCTTGCGTTTGTTGTATCGTGTGGTTGGTACCTGTGATGATCGCGAACTTTCGTTCGTGGGAGCAGATGAGCAGCAGTAGGTGACCTTGGAGGGAGATTCTTTTTGTTGGAGCCGCCAAGCCAACGTGATGATGTTGGAATTCTTTTTGGGAAAGAGTTGTGTTTTGTTAATCAACTCTTTCTTAGTTAGTTATTCGATTCTTTTGTTGGTCATGTAAGATTCCAGGTATAAATATATGTAAAACCAAATTAAATTTTGATATGTACTTGTTCAATATATGCATACATGTGTATTCAATTCTGTAATTGTATCATGTGTATAATAATGATATTATCGCGAAAAAAAAAATCTACTACCTTTTTTATAATCAAATTAATGGAGTTTTCATATCAAAAATTGAAATTGCCCGATCTAGAGTTAGTGATATCGTAGTGACGAGGCGGGTCGTTACAAACGTACTCAAGGGGCATCACACTCCCGATACACCATCAATATTCAAGACGACCCAAGCTTGTCACACATATATCGTCTTGAAGGGAGGACGATTCATCGACACCCTTTTGTCGATCGTATCATGGAAGTCAACCTACCCCTAGGTTATAAATCACTTAACCTAAAGCGGTATGACGACACCACTGACCTAGATGAACATTTGGATGCTTTCCTTAGGTAAATCTCTACACCAACAACGGCACGATCCTATGTCGTGTCTTCCCAACGTCTCTTAAAGGGTAGCACTGACATGGTATGGGGGCTCCCCCTAAGGTCCATTAATAGCTTCAACACTCTTGTCTAACGCTTTAGCTCGCAATATGCGACTAGTCAGTCACACTGCATCACCTCTATCGCATTGGCAAATCTATAACAAGCAGACGATGAGTCTCTTCAAAGGTTCATGGACAGGTTTGGACGAATAGTCATTGTAACATCCCCAAAATTATAAAAATGTGATGATAATTGGATACAAGTATGTTTAGAGAAAAATAACTATATCGCTCTTTCCATGATGTAGAAATTATTAGAAAACCCTTAAGATGAAAATTTCAAAAATGCCCTTAGACATTTTTGAAAATAACCAAAATACCCCTAGGTTGAATGGCATAATTACCAAAATGCCCCTAGGCAAAAATGCTCAAATAACTTTAGAAATTTTGTAGAAACTTGATGAAATTATAAAATACACTTAGCTGACTAAGTATCAACATATTTTGTGACACAAAACTCTAGAATAAAATTTCTACAAATTTTGGAAGATGACAACTTTAAGGTTGTATTCAAAAAAACTCAAGCATCAGAAAAATATGGAAAAATGGTACATAAAATCTATAGATTTTTCTCTTAATTATAGGATGAATAGACCTATTTAATAAAATGGTTTAGTAATTTTGATGGTCAGAAGAAGTATAGACCAATCAAAAATAAGATAAAGATGTAGTCTAAAATGAAAGGTTTATGTATTGCCCTGTATAAGACTGCTTGGGATTAATTTAAACTATCATTGGGATAAATTCTTAGGAACATCTAGAATTCTAATATTCAACATTTTCTTTAGATAAAAGAATTCAAATTAAATTGGATTTCTTTTTACGAAAATACCATATTGAAACTAGATTTTTATTCATCATCAAAAATGACCACATGTAGCATGAAAGGAAGAAAAATTTGTATTCCTTCCCTTTGAGCTTGACATTCACGTGGAGAAGCATGGAGAATGAGGAAGAAGCTTCTTGAATTCAGCCACTTGGAAGATAAGCCATAGGATGAAAACAAGTGGTAAGACACTTGTATGGCATGGATGCAAGGTAACATAAAAATCAAGCCAAGATTTCTCTACACTCTTCCATCTTGCACGTGGACAGCTCTATACATTATTTCAATAATCCCAACGGTCAAAAGTTACATATGTGAGATGGTAGTGTACCTTTAAAATTTTAAAGAGATCCAACGGTTAACGAATCCAGAATTGGAATTTTACTAAAACAGGTTTGGGATAAACTCAAAAATGAGCTACTCCACGAAAATACAAGAAAAATGGAGAAACTTCATGATTTTGGACACTTGGAAGCAAAGGAGAAGAAGCTTTAAGATCATGCCAAGTGGTAGGACACTTGGAAGGAAGAAAGGAAGGAAGCCTTAAGAATATAACAAGTGTATGGACACTTGTAAAGGAATAATGATGGCTTATGAGATTTTTCTCTAAGTAATCATTTCTTCAACACTATATAAAGGGAGAAGGAGGAGCCTAAGTGCAAACCAATTCGAAGACCACTCCTTTCTTCAAACCTCACGTGAACTCTCTCCCTCACACCACTTTCATTTCATTTTATTTCATTTCATCTTTCCCTTCAAAGCTTAAATCAAGTAAACCCCATCACCTTGAAGAAATCACGTGTAGAGGCAAACAATCTTAGGAAGGATTTAACAAGCTTAGAAGGATATCAAGACTCAAACTCATTTGAGGTAGGTGAAGTTTAAATCTCTAGTTAATCAATGGTTTAGTTTAATTTACATGTTTTAGTAGGCTGATTTATGGTTGATATTTTAGGCTTGAATTTCGTGATGTTTAAAGGTTATTCTTTGATGAGAATATGTTGATTTAAGTCATAAGATAGGCTATGATTTATACCCCTCAATACTAGTGAAGTATGGAAGTCCATTTGATGATCTTTTGAGTTGGACTGTCTGTTTATATTTTTATGGACATGTTTTGATTTAATTTTTGAAGTAGAGTATGGATGGTATGTAGTTGAATCATTTAAATACTTGATGATTTGATTTGAGAATTAATTAGTGAGGTGGTAGGTGAAAGGAGAATAAAAGATGCATACTAGGCTTTAATCTGTTATTAGGAAAAATTTCAAGGAATTAGAAATTATTTGAAAGACATATTATGGATTATTAGTTAGATTACTAACATAATCTTCTGTGAGGATATTCTTTGGTCATGCCTAAGTTGGTAATGGTTTTGCTTGAATAAGATATGGTGGTTTAACCATACTTATTAGCTTATTGGATAAGGTATGGTGGTGTAACCATACTTATGATATATATGATGATATGATATAAATATTTTCCATAAGATAATATGTATTTTGCTTATGGATTTGATTTTTATGGATGTTGATGTGAATAAGATAGGTGGATTACTGTTTCCAAGTCCAGTACGAGACTTTGGGGAAACAGAATCTGATGCTACATACAGTACGATATGTAGTACCTAGGTGCAAGGATATATGGCAAAATTCATGCATGTTTGCGTAAGACTATAGCAGCGTCCACACTCAGTGTGGCCACATACAGTACGATATGTGGAAGCCATTTGCCCTGGGATAGTTCATCTCATGCATTCATGTAGTTGCATATTGCTTGTGGATGTGTTTGATTTATTTGATGATTTTACTAACCTAATAATAGGTTTGGGATTTAGCTTTGCCTACTGAGAAATTTATTTCTCACCCGTTTTGTTCCATTTTTTTTTTAGATGACAATGATGGATAGGTTCCATGAAGCCTTGGAGTAGTGAAGAAATATAAAAGAAGTTATGTAATAAGCTGTATTTTGAGAAAGTAGTGTACTTGTATTATATAAACTCTTGTATCAGAGACATTAACTATTCTATGAGTAACAAATCTTTTGCAAATTTTACATTTTTAAAAATTTTACTATTATGCGTTTCTTAGAAATATATCCTTAAGTAAAAATAAAAATAATTAAATATTTAGGTTGTTATGATGGACAGGTTCCATGAAGCCTTGGAGTAATGAAGATATATAAAAGAAGTTATGAACTGAGCTGGATTTTTGAGAAAGTAGTGTACTTGTATTATATAAACTTTTGTATCAAAGACATTGGCTATGTATATGAATAACAAATCTTTTGCAAATTTTACGTTTTAAAAATTTTACTATTATACGTTTCTTAGAAATTTACTCTTAAGTAAAAATAAAAATAAGTAAATATTTAGGTCGTTACAATTGGTATTTTCATTTTTATTTTTTTCTGGAAAATGAAAATTGAAAAATCATGATTCTTGCTTGTTTGTTGTTCTTTGTGTGTTTCTTGTGTGATTTTTGAGTTTCTCTTGCAATTGCCTTTATTTCCCCTATCATTTTGTTGAATTATGAGTTGTTTTGAATATGGGTGTTCTTTGTGTTCTTCATGAAACTCATAGCATTTCCAAAATTTTCTGAGTTTGATTCATAAATTTCTGTCTAGAGAGAATTGGGGCATTTGTGCAAATATCAAAAGTTTCAGGTCCTAAAAGAGAAATTACGAAGGACCACAAGGAAATTTTTAAAAAGTATATTGGGGTCAAAATGAAATATCAAAAAAATATGAGAACCCAAGAGTTAGCAATCCACCTTTATATCAAAAGTTTCAGGTCCTAAAAGAGAAATTACGAAGGACCAAAAAGAAATTTTTAAAAAGTATATTGGGGTCAAAATGAAATATCAAAAAAATATGAGAACCCAAGAGTAAAAAAAAAGTTGACAGCCAAAATTTTATTTTAAAATCCCTCTCTCTTAGAGTGTGTTTCTTGTTGTTTAATAGCACTATCTTTTTGCATAATTATAGTGGTTTATATTTAGCCAATTTTTTATATATCTTCATCATTGTCTTCTTTGACTTTCCTTTTGAGTTGTGCTTTTCTTGTTGAGCTTTTATTGTTTGTCTTCTAAATTTCCAAGGTTTTGTCTTAGATTTCTTCTTTCTTCCTTGACCTCTTAAGTTGAGTTTGGATTTGTTTCATCTTTCACTTTGGATATTCATTGAATTAAAATCTTTGGTTGAATTTCAAGAGTTGAAAAAGAGTTAGAGAGTGGAAAAAAGACAAGAGTGAACCTTATAGAAAAAGTCTTACAAGTGTGAAACACAAGTGTTGAAGAGTGTAAACACTTAGTGAGTGATAAGGTCCATTTTCTTGTAGTAATGGTGTTCGATAGTGATAGTGATCAACCTTCACCTAGAACCGCTATGCTAATGACTTCGTTGGCTAAGCAAATGGATAGGTTGTAAAGAAATTTTGAAAGGAGGATGGGAGAACATTTTGATGAGATACAACGAAGTACTCAAGAGTTGAGTGGAAGAATGGAGGACATGGAGAGAAGGAGACATCATAGGTCACCTCATTCTTCTCAAGGGAGTGATGATGGCCATGAAGATGGTAGAAGGCATAGGCATAGGAGGAGTAGGGATGGAATGAAAGATGTGAAATTTAAACTTCCCAAGTTCCTAGGTACTAATGAACCGAAAGCTTACCTTGATTGGGAGATAAAAGTTGACCAAGTTTTTGATTGCACAATTTTAGTGAAGAAAAGAAAATGAAGTTGGCTAGCTTAGAATTTGAAAGGTATGCCTTGGCTTGGTGGACTCAAGTGCAAATGGAAAGAGGAATATTGAGGAGATTTCGACCGAACACATGGTTTATAATGAAGGGAATAATGAGGGAGATATTTGTCTCACCTCAATACATAAGGGATTTGCATAACAAATTACAAAGGCTCTATCAACGAAGTAGATGTGTTGATGAATATTACAAGGAGATGGAGATTTCTTTGGTAAGAGCAAACATTGAGGAGACTAATGAGGCTACAATGGCTGGATTTTTGAATGGCTTGAATAGGGACATTCAAGATATTGTAGAACCTCAAACCTACAACACCATGGATGAACTTATACATAGGGCTATGAAAGTGAAGCAACAATTAAAGAGAAAACAAGCCTACAAGAAGTCTTCATATGGTCATTCATCTTGGAAGGATAAGGACACTTCCAAGAAGGAGGGTTCTTCTTCCCACCATATTGAACGAAAGTCTTTAAGAGGTAATTTTATTTCTCCTCCTCATTCCCCTTCCAATAAATCTAGTTCAATTAAATGCTTTAAGTGTTTGGGTAAGGGTCATATTGCATCCCAATGCCCTAACAAAAAGCCCATAATTGTGTTGCAAAATAGAGAGGTGGATAGTGAGTCATCTAGGAGTTCTCATATTTCCTCTAGTGAAGTTGAGCATGATTGTTTTCTTCAACCGGAAGAGGGAGATCTTTGATGGTAAGATGACTCATGGGAAGCTTGTGCAAAGATAGAGATGATACACAAAGAGAACATTTTCCATTCTAGATGCTTAGTGAATGGAAAGGTTTGTTCTTTAATCATTGATGGAGGAAGTTGCACATATGTTGCAAGCACTAGATTAATGGAGATGTTTGGTTTAAAAACTGTCCTATAAATTGCAATGGTTGTTGAGTGACAATGGTGAGTTGGTTGTGGATAAGCAAGTGTTACTTACATTCTCCATTGGAAAATATGTTGATGAAGTTCTTTGTGATATGGTTCCTATAGAAGCTAGTCATGTGTTGCTTGGTAAACCTTGGCAATATGATAGAGATGTTGTACACAATGGGGTCACCAATCGTTACTTTTTCCTTCATAAAGGTCAAAAGATGGTTCGCTCACCTTTGTCTCCAAGTGAGGTGTGTGAGGATCAAATAAAAACGAGATTGAAAAGAGAAAAAGATAAGAAACACAAAGAAGAAAAGAATCCTTTGAAAGAGAAAAGCCGAAAATAAATATATGACAAAAAGAGTGAAAAGAAAGAACAAAACAAAATAGAAAAAAGAGTGAAAAACAATTGGTGATAAAACTGGATTTGCTCATCAAACCTAAGGAGTTCAAAAGAGTGATGCTAGACAACAAATGTATTTACTCATTCCCAATTATATGTTCTTGTGTTCTAGTGCCCTTGAGTTACCTCAAGGTTTTGATACACTTGTCAAGGAGTTTGAGGATGTCTTTCCACAAGATATACCCCATGGCTTGCCTCCTTTAAGAGGAAATGAGAACCAATTTGCTCTTGTTTTGGGAGCTTCACTTCCTAATAGGGCTGCCTATATGCCTATTCCGGAAGAAACCAAGGACATTATTGTAAGGTATCAACATCCTAATCTTAGACTTGATGATAAGGTAACCAAATCTAACCCTTACTTTTCTCTTTTTGAGGCATTTTATGGTTTTCACACATTATTCCCTCTTGATCTCATTTCCTTTCCCAATGATTCTTCTATTTTGAGTATGCATGAGCTCTTTAGAGCTACTTTTGTTAGGAATCTCCATGAAAGTATGCGAAATCAAATTGAGTGGAAGATGGGGCAATTTGCACGACTTGCCAACAAGGGGAGAAAGACATTGGTATTTAACCCAAGAGATTGGGTTTGCCTACATATAAGGATGGATAGGTTTCCTTTTCCAAGGATATCTAAACTCCAACATATGGGTGTTGGTCCTTTCAAGATCTTTGAGAGGATTTCTGACAATGCTTTCATGATTGACTTGCCAAGTGAGTATGGGGTGATTTCTAGTTTTAATGTCGCTGATCTTTCTTCTTGTGATGTAAGTGTTTTGAATGCAAATCCATGGACAGATTCTTTTCAAGAAGGAGAGGATGATAGATGACTATCTAAGGATCATGGTGATGGAGATCCATTTCAAGCCAAAGGTTTAGAAGGAGAGCTTGAAGCACTTCCTTTGGTGAGCTTTGAAGCGCCCATTACAAGAGATAGAACCCAAGCCTTTCAAGATCGCATCAAAAGTCTTGTCTGTTGTAATAAGCAAGTGCTGCCTGTTTTAATCGATTACAACATTTCTGTAATTGATTACACAAAGCAAATCCTGTCTGTTTTAATTGATTACAATGTTTTTGTAATTGATTACACAGTGCTAGAACGCTCTGTTTTAATCAATTACGGGTCGTATTAAATGATTATTTTCAGTTAGAATCGTAGTGCTTCTATATATTTTGTTATTTTTGTAATGGGCTTTGATATTTCCGCAAATAGGCCTAAACTTACGTTTTTAGGTGTTTAATTAGAGGCCTAGCCATATGAATACTCAGACTTTGCTATTTTTGGTTAACTTTGATTAATAGAAATTAAGCATTTGCTTGAATTGAGAGTTAGCCTCTTGTTGGTTCTTGATTGAAACCATCGATTCTTATCAAGGAAGCTTTCCTTTGTGGCGAATCCTCCTACGACTTATCATTCCATTTATGGGTCGTGGCATCATTCCTTAATCTTCTCAATTTTTCTATTTGGGTTTTCAACCAAAATTCATGGAGTCTTGAAGTTTGTAATCCGGAAACGATCCAAGCCAAGGAGCCTAATTATGGAGATAATTGTCTGTCCCTATTGTGTGCTGGTTTTTCAAGAAAAACTACATTTTTAACTAATGGGATGTGATGTATTTATGATTGATGTGTGTTTGTTTCTGTGTGTGCTCGTTTCAAGAAAACTGTGTATTTAACTAATGGGATGCGATGAATTGGCTTGTTGATGGATAAAACTGTGAATGATGTTGTTGTTGTAATGATTGGATTTTTGTGAAAAGTCTTAATTACAGAGGAGACTTTGTCCAAAATTTTATAATGCGTTCTTCTATTTAATTCTTTATTAAATTTTTAAATGGACATAAAAGTATGTTTTATATATTGTAGTCCTCCTCTTTAATTTAGAATTTTCCTAAAAATATCAGTCTTGTGGTATGATGAATTGTGAATGCATGAAATTTGGGTTGTCTGAAGACCTGGGGAATGTGAATATCAGGCATATGTATTATGTATAGATGTGAAATATGATTGTTTGTGATGTCGTTGATGATATTGAGACTGAGATAATGTTGATGTAATATATGATATTGAAATGAGAAAATGTTGATGTGGTTAATGACGTTGAAATGAGATGATATTAATGTTCATGATGATGATATTAATTAAATGATGTTGATGTTGTTGATGACATTGAGGTGACATGGTGTTGATGTTAATAATGACATTGATTAGAGATAGTGTTGATGTGGACAATGTCATTGTGTGATGTGGATATACATGGATACCCATGGGGGCTATGACGGGTTACTCTTGCGAGGAAGGATGTGTTCCTATCCAGGTCATGCATTGATGGTGCCTATGGTTATATGTTGTATTTGTCCATGTAGGATGCAATGACCAGTTGGTTACCCTTGCGAGGAAGGATGTGTTCCTAGCCATGGTCAATGCATCAATGAGCCCATATTGGTGTGTTACGTATGTACATGGGGTTGCATGATGGGCTACCCTTGCGAGGAAGGATGTGTTCCTAGCTAGATCATGCATTGATGGTGCCCATGTTTCATACTTCATATTGCATTGATGGAAATAGAATAAAGGCATATGCATACCTGTGGGTTTCTATGGGCTGAAAACGCAGGTACTGAGGGGCCATCAGGTTTGGAATTCCCGTGCAACACTGGTTGATCACTGTGTGGGGAATGGCCAGTGCACGACAGGGTGACCCTGATAGGCGATGAGTCATTTTCCTGTGAGAGATTATTTCCCTGGATATGGTAACACATTTCATGGTGAGAGTGAAATCAGGAGCATGCATCATTCTGATCATGATTGTTTGATTTCTGAAATGAATTGGATGGTTGGTTTTGTCGAGTGTGTATTGGATTGATGGAGTTCTGGTAAAATTGTGGTTGTTATTGTTGTTCCTTTCCAATTGTTGTTATCGGATGCTTGTTGGTTTTATATAATAAACTTACCCTTACATTTGTTGTACTGTGTGGTTGGTACCTGTGATGATCGCGAACCTTCATTCGTGTGAACAAATGAGCAGCATTAGGTGACTCTGAAGGAGATTCTTTTTGGTTAGAGCCGCCAAGTTGATGTGCTAAAAGCCCTAGGAACCTCTTTCTCCACCACCCACGACCACCATCAACCACCACAGGCTGCCGTTGCTTGCCACGAGACCACGGAACAGAGAAGAACCTCGTAATCGGAGTGGAATCTTTGAAACTCCTCTTGAAGTTTCAGTAAAGAACGAAGCTCCCAATCATTCTTGGTTTCCTTGAGGTAATGTAGGGTTTCTTTGTCTTCTTCTAACTAGTTTAAGCTTCTCTTAGTGTCTCTTGTGTTTTGGGTACCGTTGTTGGGAGTTTTACCACTTCCTTTGAAAATCCTTTGAAAATGGATGTTGTAAAAGCTTCCTTTTTATAAAATTGATGTCATTTCTGTGATCCTTGTTGAACCCCAATCACATTTGGTGTGATTGGAATTTCAAAATGATGTCTTTTAATGTGAACTCCCAAAACATTGTTTAGCCCTTTTTTATTGAGTGGGTATTTGACCCCAAATGTTAATATTGATCTTACCTTGGAAATCTATACTAAATTATCTTCAATTTGGTATATAGAGCTCTGTGTTTAGACGAAAACCCGCGTATTGGAAGGATCTTGAAACAACACTGCGAGGCTTTAACGGGAGAACTCCTAGTTAGGTAAGGGGAGTTTATTATGTTGGTAGTAATTTAGATACCATAGTTGGGGGCCAGGAAGTCCAACTATGAAGACAATAGTGAAATTGAGATATCATTTATGTGGTTTGTGATGATTAAAATTATAACGCTTATGTGATTGGTGATGTTTGAATGAAACAATGTTGATATGGATGTTTGGGTTGATGATGTTGAAATGAGATGAGTGTAATATGTATGATGATGATATTAGATGATGTGATGTGAATGTTGATAATGATATTGATGAGAGATAATGTTGATGTGAACAATGTCATTGTGTGATGCATATATATATTGATACCATTGGGGGTGCATGACAGGTTACCCTTGCAAGGAAAGATTTGTTCTAGTTGGGTCATGCATTGATGGTGCCTATGTTTATCGTTGTGTGATGTGGATATACATGGATACACATGGGGGGTGTATGACGGGTTAGTCTTGCGAGTAAGGATTTGTTTCTTGCCAGGTCATACATTGATGGTGCCCATGGTTGTAGACTGTGTATGTACATGTGGGGTGCAATGACTGGTTGGTACCCCTGCGAGGATGGATTTATTTCTAGCCATGGTCAGTGCATCGATGAGCGCACATTGGTGTGTTATGTATCTATTGTTGGATATAGGGGAGCTAAAGAGAAGATCAAGGATGAAGCCCTTTCACTTAAAGATTTTAGCTTTTTATATGTCATTCAATTGAAGGCATTTGTAATTTGTAAAGTAGTTTAAGAGGCTTATCTTGTGATCCTTGCATAGCATAAAGCATAAAAGTTTTCATGCATAGATGCTTTAAGAAAAGAACATAAGGTTTTCATGTTGGCATTTGAAAAGAAACATTTCATGGCTTAGATTTTGAAAATCCATTTTGCATCGCTTTAATTGATTACACAATGAGATAATCGATTACCAACTTGTGTTTATCTCTGAAAAAACCATGAAGAACACTTTAATCAATTACCAGAAAATCGTAATCAATTACATAGCACAAAATGCAAAACTGAAAATTCAATGAACACTCTTCAAATAAACCAAGAGGGGGGGTGAATTAGTTTAAAACGGGTATTTAAAAATTTACTTGAAACTATATGCGGAATTTGAAATCTGGATCGTATCACTTAAAACCTTTTTCAAACCGGATCTTTTCTTTCAACCAAGATCAACCTTGTTATGCAAGTTATGACAGAAACTTTGTATTGTTGATTATATCTTGATTACCCAAATACAAGCAATGAGAGATATACAGAATTAGAATAAGAGACACAATAATTTATACTGGTTCACCTTACAAACTTGGAGGCTACTTCCAGTGTCTTCCAACCAACACTAGGTCAGAGTATTCACTAAATCTAAATATTCTTTACAAGAAATTTACAAGTGATTATCTTTATCAACCCTAGATAAAGAATCAGAATTCTAAAACCCTATTAGAAAACAAATCACTAAGACTCTGAGAACCCCACTCAGATCTTTCACCTAGAGAATCCTACTCTAGAAAGCTTGACAGAATCAAATTGATTTATCACAAATGAATACAAATATCACAAACTCTTAAAAAGAAAGATTCAAGATAAACACAACCTGTGATCTTTCATGTATGAATGAATGAAAATGAATTGAGATTACCACACATTCCAGGTTGTATGAATTCTGATGCTTAGAATCAATATCTTGAAAACTTCTTTTCTCTAACACATCTTCATAGAAAAACTCAAAAATCTTTATCTTTACAAGATGTGTTTTTCACTTAGAAATCAGTCTCTTGAACTCTTAGAAATCTTAGTGTCTTTTGGGTAAGTCACTCATATGTTTAGAATAATTCGTTCAATTTTTCTTTATAGAAAACAGACTCACCAAGCTTTATATAAAATTGATTTAACTAACAATAATCGATTAATCCGCTGATGTAATCGATTGTTTTGCCATATGTAATCGATTAAAGCTACTAAATAATCGATTAAATTGTTCCTCAGTTTTCTGTAAAATGTTTATGAACAGAATAATCGATTATTACGCAATGTAATCGATTAAAGCAGCAAAGCACAGTTTTCAATTTTATCCTGTGTAATCAATTACGATTTATGGTAATCGATTAAAGCAGCAATGCATAATTTTCTAATAAGCATGTGTAATTGATTACGATTCATGGTAATCGATTAAGGTGTTCTTCATGGCTTTTCCAAATTTAGAACAAAAGCATTTAATCGATTAAAACACTGTGTAATCGATTAAAACAATAAGTTTTCATTTTTCCAAAAACTTAACCATGAGAACTTAGATTCTTTTGAAATTATTTAACAACTTTCTTATTTTAATGAAACTATGAATGCATGTTTATGTGAAATACAATCGCAATGAAGGATCACAAAACAATGTACTTGAGTCAAACTTAAACAAATTACAATTGTCTTCATACTTGATTGTGCATGTAAAAAGCAAAAATATCTTCATGCAAACATCAAGCTTCTTCTTCATTCTTGCTTTGATTCTTCTTGCAACTCCCCCTATAATCAACCAAAACATGTAGGTCTGTATTAATCGATTACCACTCTACTGCAATCGATTAAACAAGTTCATTTAAGAATATGCATGACTGCCTTAATTGATTACCACTCATCAGTAATCGATTACCAAGAATTTTATACAAAACATGTATGTTTGTCTTAGTCAATTACCACTCTACTGTAATCGATTACACAAGTTCATTTAAGAATATGCATGACTGCCTTAATCGATTACCACTTACTGTAATCGATTACCAAGGCTTATTTCATAACTGAGTCTATCTGCTTTAATCGATTACATCACGTATTAATCGATTACATTGTTCATGAAAATTTTCTAGATTGTCTCAAGAACATGTTAATTGTAACACCCCGTAGGCCTCCGGTGCGTTATCATTAATAATATCAGTCTAGCACGTCATTAACATCAATTAATACTCGGCGGAAGCACAGAATCATTTTTCTTGATTTATTATGTATGAAACAAAACAGATTAAAGCAAACATTCATATAAGGCACATATATCACGCCTCTGCTGATCCAGTTCTTATACATAACCATAGACAGATAAATAAACATCCATAATATACTCAGGAAGAAATTTATATCATATCATTAATAGTTCTGTACATACATATACATCAGTGTCTTCACCACACCGTGGTGATACAAAAGAATAATTGTCCTCCCAGAAGGAAATACAGAACTATACATAATGCAGGTGTACACACACCATCTCTCATCAAGGGTACAAAACACAATCAAAAGAAAACTGAGCCTTCAGCTCTCCTGCTGCTCCTCAGTGAAGCAGCCCAAGTTTCTACTGGGCCCTCCTGCCCTGAGACTGCTCTCCTCTGCCAGAAGAGTCACCTGAAATCATAAATCCCCACACGGGGTGAGATACACATCTCAGTAAGCTCAGGGTTCTAGGAGGAATCTCCTGCACCCTGGCCCACTTTCATAACACATACATCAGACAGTCACACGCAAATGGCCCACTGGCCTGTCCCGCTGGCCTTCATAACAATATATTTAACATCCAAACATGGCGGAGCTACCTCAACGCCTAAATCAGCAAACATGGCGGAGCTACCTCAACGCCTATCTCAGTAACACGGTGAAGCTACCTCAATGCCTGGCGGATATCATCAACGCCTATCTACTGGCCAATAGATCTATCACAAGCAAAGCACCGAATCACAAGCACAGATGCATACATATATCATTATGAAAATGCAACTACCAATGCATGCATCATGAAATGACCACCACTCCCCCAGAGTGTGGTGTGGCACACAAGACGGGAATTCATCCCCAATAACACTGAACTTACCTGGCAAGGTATCACTCTGCAATCCAGTCCCTGCTCTGTGGCTCCCGCCACTGACACCCTCAGTGTCAAGCCCTATTCAAGGCATATATCCATATCAGAACCAATTCAACAGGCATTCAATCACAAAACATATCTTATCAGAAATCCCCGATCCTAGGGTTCAATCAATCTCAGCCCACACTAAGCTTCTCACAGACCACACAAGGTCCATCAAAGCTGAACTTAGAGTAATTGAGTCACCACAGACTCAATGTACAGCACATGCCTGAGTTATGGCTCACAATAGCCAATAATTCAATATATCACTGGAACGGTCTAAACCTCAACCAAGGCACCGTTCAACTAGCCTCTCAGGCTCAAACTAAACATAATCAAGGCTCTTGCATGTCCAAAGAACAACAAATGACTCATTATACAACCACACATGCATCTCATAAAGCCAAGATTCAAAGTTCACCATTCAAAAACTGAAAGTTAATCCTTTATCATTAAACCATTCTAAGCAAGTTTCTCTATAGGACCCTGGGCTAATTCTAGCCCTAGCTCAGTATGGATCACAATATCCAGAAAACACCAAATTCAAAAATCAACCGAAGAAACTTGAGTTTCTTACCTCAGTGGCGACCAAGAAGGCTGAAGGACAGCTTTTCCAAGCTTTGGTGTCCTTTCCAAGCCGCGGTTCTCAGCCAAACTCAAGTCTCTGAGCTTTTCCTTGAGAAAAGGATTCTCACTCAAAAGGGGTTTTTCAAGGTAATTGATGAAGGATTAATGCTTTCAAGGTGATTCTCACAAGCTTATAGGTCTTTGGGAAGTGTTTATGCCTACATATATGGTCCTAGGAAGCTTGGGCTTGCTCTAATGGAGGTCCAGGCGTTGGGAGGAAGAAGAAGAAGTTTTCTTCTTCAGTTTTCGCGTTTTGCCCTTTAATATTGGGCCTGCCCGAGTTCTGGCGCGATCTGCGCCAGCTCCGGCGCTATCCACGCCACCATGGCGGTGTATGTGGCGCCATCAGCGCCACTCCCATGCCCCCAGCGTCAACTTCCACAACCTGTGGCGTCACCCGCGCCATACTGGCGCCATCAGCGCCAACCTCCCCTGACCTATGGCGCCGTCTGCGCCACACCTGGCGCTGACCGTGTGGAAAACCAGTGAAACTTGGTTTTCCAGACCACTTACCGCGCCATCCGAGCCACATATGGCACTACCTGCGCGACTGCAAAACCTCTGGCGCCCCTCGCGTGGAGCTGGCGCCCTGGGCGTCAAGTTCCAATGGGTCTGGCGTCATCAGCGCTAGCCCTGGCGCCATCCGCGCCACACCCTTAACAGGGTTTTCTTCCAAAGATCCCTGGCGCTACCAGCGTGGGATCTGGCGCCAACCGCGCCATAATGAGGGTTATCACATTCACCCTTCCTTTTTAGGAATTTTGTCTGCAAAATTCAGGAACATACCTGTTGGCCAACTCGGGATATAGCTGCAACAGCTCCTGCTCTCGCTCCCAAGTTGCTTCCTCAGGTGTCCGACCTTCCCATTGTATCTTGATGATGGGAATCGTCTTATTGCGGATCTGCTTCCCCATTCTGTTCAGAATCTTCATGGGTCGTGTAGGACTCGTCAGATTCTCTCTAATCTGAACTGTGTTAGGCTCTACCACGTGTTAGGGATCAGCCACATACTTCCTCAAGTGAGACACGTGGAATACATCATGTAAACCTGACAATTGGGATGGCAAAGCTAGCCTGTATGCCACTGGTCCTATCCTCCCTAGGATCTGATATGGACCAATGAACCTAGGACTCAGCTTCCTCACACCTAAAGCTCGTCCTACACCCATCACTGGAGATAGCCTCAGAAATACATGATCACCCTCCTCAAACTGCAAGGGTCTGTGCTTCTGATCATAATAGCTCCTTTGTCGACTCTGAGCCTTTATCAATTTGTCTCTGATCAATCTGATCTGCTCAGAAGTCTCTTAAACCATCTCAGTTCCAAGGAGCTGTCTTTCTCCTACCTCTGTCCAACATACTGGAGTCCTGCACCTCCGGCCATACAAAGCCTCATAAGGTGCCATGCCCAAACTGGCATGAAAGCTATTGTTGTAAGAGAACTCCACCAGAGGTAGATATCTGTCCCAGCTAGCCCCTTGCTCCAAGGCACAAGCTCTCAGCATATCCTCCAGAGTTTGGATGGTCCTCTCAGTTTGACCATCAGTTTGAGGATGGTAAGTAGTGTTGAGTCTCAACTGGGTCCCGAAAGCATCCTGAAGAGCACCCCAAAACCTCGAGGTGAACTTCGGATCTCTGTCACTGATAATGCTCTCAGGAACACCATGCAACCTCACAATCTCCTTTACATACAGCTGGGCCAACTTTTCTGTGGTGTAGTCAGACCTCACAGGCAAGAAATGAGCAGACTTGGTCAGCCTGTCCACTATCACCCAGATGGAATCACATCCACTCTGAGTCCTTGGTAATCCCACCACAAAATCCATGGAAATGCTATCCCATTTCCACTCTGGGATCTCTAAAGACTGAAGCAGACCAGATGGTCTCTGATGCTCAATCTTTACCTTCTGACACACCAAACACTTGTCACATGTTTAGCTATGTCTCTCTTCATCCCTGGCCACCAGAAACACTTCTTCAGGTCATGATACATCTTAGTGGCTCCTGGATGAATGCTGAACTGGCCCTTATGTGCCTCAGATAGGACGACATCTCTCAACTCGCCCTCAGGCACCACAATACGACCTTGGTACCTCACCAAGTCATGATCTTCCCAAGAGACATCCTGCTGGCCAATCAGGGCCTTTACAGACTCATCTTGTTGCTGAGCTTCTCGGATTCTCCTGATCAGCTCATTATCTACCTTGGTCCTGCTCAACTCAAGACCATGTGCACCTTCTGTCACTATCAGGTGCATGTCTCTGAATTGCTCTATCAGCTTACAATCAGAGATCATCAAGCATGCAGCAGTCACATGCTTTCTACTCGAAGCATCAGCAACCATGTTAGCCTTGCCTGGATGGTATCTCAGCTCAAAATCATAGTTCTTTAGGAACTCCATCCAACGCCTCTGTCTCATGTTCAACTCTTTCTGATCAAAGAGGTATCTGAGACTTTTGTGGTCGCTGAATACTATCAACTTGGCACCATACAAATAGTGCCTCCATATCTTCAGAGTAAACACCACAGCTGCTAACTCCAAGTCATGAGTAGGATAAGACTCTTCGTGAGGTTTCAGCTGCCTGAAAGCATAGGCAACCACCTTCTGATCCTGCATCAACACACATCCAAGTCCCCTCTTAGACGCGTCACAAAACACCTCAAACATTCCTTCAGGATCAGGAAGAGTCAACACTGGAGCTGTGGTCAACCGCTCTTTCAGCTCCTGGAAATACTGCTCGCACTCATGGGTCCAAACAAAGGGAACCCCCTTCCGTGTGAGTCGAGTCAGAGGTACTACCAACTGGGAAAACCCCTGAATAAACCTCCTATAGTAGCCAGCCAAACCCAGGAAACTACAGATCTCAGATACATCCTTGGGCCTCTCCCAAGACATCACTGCCTCTATCTTGCTGGGATCCACTGATACACCAGCTGCTGAGATCACATGGCCAAGGAACTTTACCTCTGATAACCAGAATTCACACTTGGCCAACTTAGCATACAACTGCTTATCCCTCAAGATCTGAAGGACTGTCCTGAGATGCTCTGCATGCTCTGTCTCTATTCTGGAGTAGATCAGAATGTCATCAACTACTTGTTATATTAATCAATTACATATCATAAAATAATCGATTATATAACCTATTAATCAATTACATTCTGTTATATCCGTTTTCTATTTAAAGCTTTTGGATCTGTGCTTTGAGATAGAACTTACAATCTGAGTTTACAAATTTCTCAACATTCTCTAAGCTTTCTGTGATAACCCTAAGTTATGGCATGGATTCACATCAGAAAACCCTGTAGAGGGTGTGGCGCTGGTAGCGCCAGGACTGGCGCTGATGGCGCCAGAGCCTCTGGAAGTTGACGCTCAGGGCGTCAATGTCACGCTGAGGGCGCCATAGGTTTTCCAGCTCACGCGGATAGCGCCATAGGTGGCGCGGATGGCGCGGTTAGTGGCCTGGAAAACCAGATTTCCCTGGAATTCCACGCGACCAGCGCCAGGTATGGCGCTGATGGCGCCATGACAGGGAAGGAATGGCGCGGGTGGTGCCAGTCTGGTGCGGTTAGCGCCAGAGGTTCTGGAAGTTGACGCTGGGGGCGTGGGAGTGGCGCTGGTGGCGCCATCTGAACGACCTTATCGGCGCGGTCAGCGTGGGATCTGGCGCGATCCGCGCTAGAGCTCGGGCAGGCAGAGTATAAGAGGGCAGTCACGATTTTAGAAGAAGAAACCCTCTTCTTCTTCATCCCTCAGTCCCAGCCTCCATTATTGATGCAACCAAGCTTCCTAGGACCTTGTTTGCTAACCTAAACACTTCCCTGTGACCTAGAAACGTGTTTTAACCGATTGAAAGCCAAAAACCTTCATCAATTCCCAAGATTAAAGTAAAATCCTTTCCCCCAGAGGAACCTCAGAGAACTTGAGAATAGACGAGAACTACGGCGGGAGACGGCCCTTAGAGCTCAGAGAAGCTGTTCTGAGGTCTCCTTGGTCGATATTGAGGTAAGAAACCTGAGTTCTCTTGGTTCTCTGTGATTTTGGGTTTTCCTGAGAAAGGTGACCCACAGTGAGATGGGGCTAGAATTAGCCCAGGGTCCTGTAGAGAGATTTACTCAGGACACTGTTATGATAAAGGAATAGCTTTCAGTTTTTGA
>PYAF01003881.1:67272-82630 GCA_007407185.1 Glycine tomentella
GCAGATATGCAGCAAGAGATGGCTGCTAACAGACAGACTCAGGGGGAGATGCAGCGAGAGATGGCTGCCACCCGTGGGGTGAATGAGGCCTTGATGAAGGCCAATCAGGATCTGCTAGAGGAGGTGAGAAACCTCAGGAGGAATGACAGAGCCTCCTCCACACCTCCTGCACCTGAGGGCGAGGCTAGTCGCCAGCAGGCAGGTGAGAGTCACCACCGAGGGGATCAGATGACCCAGTTGGAGGTTGATAGTGATGTAGCAGCTAGAGGGAAGATGCTGCTCACCTTCAGGAAGCATGATCCTCCAGTATTCTCAGGAGGCTATGATCCAGTGGCTGCAGCAGGGTGGCTGCAAGCCTTAGAGAAGATTTTTGAAGTTATGGAGTGCCCCGACCATCAGAGGTTGCTGTATGCAACCTATATGCTTCAGGGAGATGCCCATAAGTGGTGGAAGACCACTGTTCCTTTGTTGAGAGGCCGAGGAGAAGCGATTACCTGGCAGTTGTTCGAGGCCTGCTTCTTAGACAGATTCTTTCCCCGAGATGCTCGGGAGCAGAAGCAGGCAGAGTTCGACAGTCTTGTCCAGGGAACTATGACGGTGGACGAGTACCTGGCCCAGTTTAATGAGCTGGCTCAGTATGCACATTTCAGACGCCTTATGCCTGATGCTGAGATCCTTGCAGCTAAGTTCCTGAGGGGACTTAGAGATGACATTCAGGTGTTAGTGGCTGGCCTGGGGTCACGGGATATGGATACCCTGGTGAGGCAGAGTCGCCAGGTGGAGAGTATCTTGCAAAGACAGAGAAGCAGACAGCCTGCTCCCTCAGACAGACAGGAGGGGAGAAGGTCTAGAGTTTCTGGCCCGCCTGGGAAGGGTAAGGGCAAGATGCTGAGAGCCTCTACACCCTCTGACAGATTCAAGAGGGGTCCAGCTCGGGGAAGACTTCTTCCGAAGTGTTCGGCATGTGGAAAGGAGCATACAGGAGCATGTTCCTCAGGCCAGATCATCTGTTATAGATGTGGTCAGTCAGGCCATATGGCCAGAGAGTGCCCTCAGACAGAGATTCGGGCACAGGCAGCTCCAGTGGGGATGGTGACATCCACAGCAGGCCGGGTGTACACTGTTGATGCTAGAGAGGCAGCTAGAGCTCCAGACCTGATCAGAGGTACAGTTCTAATCGATGACTGTGATGTTAGAGTTTTATTTGATTCTGGAGCCACACATTCCTTTATACAGGATGTGGTTGTTGATAGGCTGAAAGTGCCTAAGATTAGTTTTGCTCTTCCGATGGAGGTTACCACAGCATCCAAAGGAAGGTGTCTGGTGAACACGTACTGTAAGGATGTGCAGTTTATGTATGAGGGCAGAACCTATGTGATTGATCTGTTTTGTCTAGCAATGCCTACCCTTGAGATGATTCTGGGTATGGATTGGATGGTCAAGTATGGTGTGTTGCTAGACTGTTGTCAGAAGAGGGTTGTTGTACCCTTTGGCGAGACCAGTTTGAGTTCTGCCTCATTTGTATCAGTCTTGCAAGTTTGCAAGGCACTCCGAGAAGGAGCTCAAGGCTACATCTTCTTGGGTGTGACAGAGGATAAGCCCAGTGATGTTTTGTCTTAGATTCCTGTGGTGAGCGAGTTCAGGGATGTTTTCCCTGAAGAAATTACTCAGTTACCACCGGAGAGGGAGATAGAGTTCTCCATAGATCTGGTTCCAGGTGTGGGACCAATATCCGTGGCACCGTATCGCATGGCTCCTCTAGAGTTGAGGGAGCTGAAGGTGCAGTTGGAGGACCTGCTGTCCAAACAGTTCATCAGACCGAGTGTCTCGCCTTGGGGAGCACCGGTAATCTTTGTAAAGAAAACGGACGGCAGTATGAGATTGTGTGTGGACTACAGGCAGTTGAACAAGGTTACTGGGAAGAACAA
This sequence comes from Glycine tomentella, assembly GCA_007407185.1. Taxonomy (NCBI): domain Eukaryota; kingdom Viridiplantae; phylum Streptophyta; class Magnoliopsida; order Fabales; family Fabaceae; genus Glycine; species Glycine tomentella. The sequence goes on from PYAF01003881.1 coordinate 69,201, forward strand.
GTATCCTCTGCCGCGCATAGATGATTTGTTGGATCAGTTGAGGGGAGCTAAAGTGTTCTCCAAGATAGACCTGAGATCCGGATATCATCAGATTCGGATCAAGCCTGCAGACATACCAAAGACAGCCTTTCGGTCTAGGTATGGTCATTTTGAGTATCAGGTCATCCCATTTGGTCTGACGAATGCCCCTGCAGTGTTCATGGATTATATGAACAGAGTATTCAGACCTTTCTTGGATCAGTTTGTTGTTGTATTTATTGATGACATCCTGATATACTCCAAGACGGAGATTGAGCATGCCGAACATCTCAGGACAGTCCTTCAGATCTTGAGGGATAAGCAGCTATATGCTAAGTTGGCCAAGTGTGAATTCTGGTTGACAGAGGTGAAATTCCTTGGCCATGTGATCTCAGCAGCTGGGGTATCTGTGGATCCCAGCAAGATAGAGGCAGTGATGTCCTGGGAGAAGCCCAAGGACGTGTCTGAGATCCGGAGTTTCCTGGGATTGGCTGGCTATTACCAGAGGTTCATTCAGGGGTTTTCTCAACTTGTGGTACCTCTGACTCGACTCACACGGAAGGGGGTTCCGTTTGTTTGGACCCATGAGTGCGAGCAATGTTTCCTTGAGCTGAAAGAGAGATTGACCACAGCTCCGGTGTTGACTCTTCCAGATCCTGAGGGAACCTTTGAGGTGTTTTGTGATGCATCCAAGCGGGGACTTGGGTGTGTGTTGATGCAAGATCAGAAGGTGGTTGCCTATGCTTCCAGGCAACTGAAACCTCATGAAGAGTCTTACCCTACACATGACTTGGAGTTAGCCGTTGTGGTATTTGCTTTGAAGATATGGAGGCACTATTTTTATGGTGCCAAGTTGATTGTGTTCAGTGACCACAAGAGTCTCAGATATCTCTTTGATCAGAAAGAGTTGAACATGAGACAGAGGCGTTGGATGGAATTTTTGAAGGATTATGATTTTGAGCTGAGATACCATCCAGGCAAGGCCAATATGGTTGCTGATGCCTTAAGCAGGAAGAATATGACTGCTGCATATCTGATGATCTCTGATTGTAAGCTAATTGAGCAGTTTAGAGACATGCATCTGACAGTGACAGAAGGTACACAGGGTCTTGAGATGAGCAAGACCAAGGTAGATAATGAGCTAATCAGGAGGATCAGTGAAGCTCAGCAACAGGATGAGGATGTGAGAGCCATGATTGGCCAACCAGATGTTTCCTGGGGAGATCACGACCTGGTAAGATACCAAGGTCGTATTGTTGTGCCTAAGGGCGAGCTGAGAGATGTCATCCTATCAGAAGCACATCAGGGTCAGTTCAGCATTCATCTAGGAGCCACCAAGATGTATCATGATCTGAAGAAAAGTTTCTGGTGGCCAGGGATGAAAAGAGATATAGCTGAACATGTGACAAGATGTTTGGTGTGTCAGAAGGTTAAGATTGAGCATCAGAGACCATCTGGTCTACTTCAGCCTCTAGAGATCCCTGAGTGGAAATGGGACAGCATTTCCATGGATTTTGTGGTCGGCCTACCGAGGACTCAGAGTGGATATGATTCCATCTGGGTGATAGTGGACAGGCTGACTAAATCCGCTCATTTCTTACCTGTGAGATCTAACTACACTACAGAGAAGTTAGCCCAGCTTTATGTCAGGGAGAGTGTGAGATTGCATGGAGTCCCTGACAATATTATCAGTGACAGAGATCCTAAGTTCACCTCCAGATTCTGGGGTGCACTTCAGGATGCTTTTGGGACCCAGCTTAGACTTAGCACAGCTTACCATCCTCAGACAGATGGTCAGACAGAGAGGACCATCTAGACTCTGGAGGATATGTTGCGAGCATGTACTTTGGAGCAAGGTTCTAGCTGGGACAGATATCTTCCTCTGGTGGAGTTCTCCTACAACAATAGTTTTCATGCCAGTCTGGGCATGGCACCATATGAGGCTTTATATGGCCGACAGTGCAGGACTCCCATATGTTAGGCAGAGGTAGGAGAGAAGCAGCTTCTTGGACCTGACATAGTCCAAGAGACCTCTGAGCAGATCAAGATGATCAGGGACAAGCTGATGAAGGCTCAGAGTCGACAGAGAAGTTATTATGATCAAAAACACCGGCCCTTGCAATTTAAAGAGGGTAAGCATGTGTTTCTGAGATTATCTCCAGTAACGGGCGTAGGACGAGCTTTGGGGGTAAGGAAGCTGAGTCCTAGGTTTCTTGGTCCATATCAGATCCTTGAGAGGATAGGACCAGTAGCTTACAGGCTCGCTTTACCTCCCCAGTTGTCAGGGCTTCATGATGTATTTCACGTGTCTCAGTTGAGGAAGTATGTGGCTGATTCCTCACACGTGGTTGAGCCTGACACAGTTCAGATCATAGAGAATTTGACGAGTCCTACACGACCCTTGAAGATTCTGGATCGGATAGAAAAGTAAATCCGCAGCAAGACCATTCCCATAGTAAAGGTACAATGGGAAGGCAGAACACCTGAGGAAGCAACTTGGGAGCGGGAGCAAGAGCTGTTGCAGATGTATCCCGAGTTGGCTACCAGGTATGGCGCTGATGGCGCCATGACAGGGAAGGAATGGCGCGGGTGGCGCCAGTCTGGCGCGGTTAGCGCCAGAGGTTCTGGAAGTTGACGCTGGGGGCGTGGGAGTGGCGCTGGTGGCACCATCTGAACGGCCTTATTGGCGCGGTCAGCGTGGGATCTGGCGCGATCCGTGCTAGAGCTCGGGCAGGCAGAGTATAAGAGGGCAGTCACGATTTTAGAAGAAGAAACCCTCTTCTTCTTCATCCCTCAGCCCCAGCCTCCATTATTGATGCAACCAAGCTTCCTAGGACCTTGTTTGCTAACCTAAACACTTCCCTGTGACCTAGAAACGTGTTTTAACCGATTGAAAGCCAAAAACCTTCATCAATTCCCAAGATTAAAGTAAAATCCTTTCCCCCAGAGAAACCTCAGAGAACTTGAGAATAGACGAGAACTACGGCGGGAGACGGCCTTTAGAGCTCAGAGAAGCTGTTCTGAGGTCTCCTTGGTCGATATTGAGGTAAGAAACCTGAGTTCTCTTGGTTCTCTGTGATTTTGGGTTTTCCTGAGAAAGGTGACCCATAGTGAGATGGGGCTAGAATTAGCCCAGGGTCCTGTAGAGAGATTTACTCAGGACACTGTTATGATAAAGGAATAGCTTTCAGTTTTTGATTCTGATGACTTTGGCTATTGGCTCTGCGAATGCATAAGTGACCGGTGTATAGTCACTTGTTTATGAGTTGTCTGACATGCATGAGCCATGACTGAGTCTGTGTTGAGCCTGAGAGACAAAAGGAACGGTGCCTGAGTTGAGGGCAGACCGTTCTTATGGTATTCTGAATTTTGGGCCATGCTTTAGAAATGTAATCTGTATTGAGTCTGTGGTGACTCAATGGCCTGATAAGAGTTTTGATTACTTGTATGATCTGAGAAAAAGCCTTGTGTGGGCAGAAATTTAATAAAACCCTAGGATAGATGAGTTAGGTGCATGCATCATTCTAAGTAGATTGTTTGTGTCGCGAAATGAACTGGATGATTGGTTGTCGGGTGTGCATTGGACTGATGAATTTTTGGTAATGATTATGGTAGTTAATGTTGTTTCCTTTCCAATTGTTGTTATCTAATGCTTGTTGGTTTTATATAATAAACTCACCCTTAGTTTTGTTATACCGTGTGGTTGGTACCTATGATGATCGTGAACCTTTGTTCGGGTGAGCAAATGAGCAACATTAGGTGATTCTAGAGAGATCTTCTTCTTGTTGGAGTCGTCATGCCGACATGATGACATTGGAACCCTTTTTGGAAAGAGTTGTGTTTTTTTAATCAACTCTTTCATAGTTAGTTTCCTTGACTTTTTTGTTAAATATGTAATTTTAGGTGTATATTACAGTAAAACTAAATTTAGTTCTTACATGTGAATGATATGTACTGATTTAATATATATGTACATATGTATTTGATTATGTAATCGTAATCTGTGTATGATAGTTGTATTATCGCGAAAAATTTACTACCACTTTTATAATCAAATTAATGGAGTTTTCATTAAAATTTGATATTGAACGATTAAGAGATAGTGATATCGTAGAAACGAGGCAGGTCGTTACAGATGGACTAGGTCTTCAAACAACTGATCGGACGAAATGTCAAGGTATATGTTAACTTGGTTGTCAAATCTTAGAGTATAGCCCAACACATGACAGACCTATAACAGATTTTCGGAGAGATCCACAAATACGACATGCATCTTAACCCGGAAAAATGTACTTTCGGGGTAGGCGAAGGCAAATTTCTAGGCTTCATGATCACACATCGAGGAATAGAAGCAAATCCTGACAAATTCATTGCAATAACAGAGATGCACAGCCCTACAAGCATTCAGGAAATCCAAAAGCTGAATGACACACTAACATCTCTATCCATGTTCCTCCTGAAGCTCGCCGAAAAAGTGAAACCTTTTTACAAGCTGCTCAGGAAAACAGAGCCTTTTCTGTGGGACAAAGCCTATGAGTAAGCTTTCTTGGCTTTCAAGAAAACTATTGTCATGTTGCCCATCCTGAGTCGACCCAGACTAGGAGCGCCACTACTACTTTATATCTTTTCGTAGCTGATCAAGCTGTCAGCTCAGCCCTCGTTCAAGAGGAAGGGAAATATCAACTTCCTATCTACTTCACCAGTCGCATCCTCTATGATGCTAAGAAGAGATATCGATGATAGAGAAGATAGCACTGGCACTTGCCACCTTGGCCTGATGCCTCCGACAATACTTTCAAAGTCACCAAGTTGTAGTTAAAACAAACTACCCCATCAAACAGGTGCTATGAAAGCCTGAACTGGCAGGGAAGATGGTGGCATGGTCCATAGAACTGTCAAAGTTCGACCTCCAATACGAACCTCGTGGCCCCATGAAAATACAATTCATGGCAGATTTCCTAACAGAGTACGTTGGTAAGGACCAAACCACCCTAGACTGGTGGAACTACTACGTGGACGGAGCATCCAATGTGAAAGGAAGTTCTAATGTGAAAGGAAGTTGAGCAAGTATCATCCTTGAAGGGCCTGACAATGTCACTCTAGAGCAAGCTCTCAAGCTCAACTTCAAAGCCTCAAATAACCAAGATGAATACGAGGCACTCATAGCAGGCCTCAAGCTTACAAAAGAAGTCAGAGCTAAAAAACTGAGATCCTACACTAACTCATAGCTTGTCCAAGGAACCATTGCCAACAAATATCGGACTAAGGAGACCATACTCCTTCGGTATTATCACACTACAAAAATGCTCATTGAAAACTTTGACTGTTTAGAAATGTACCACACACCTAGGGAGAGCAATATCAGAGCAAACCTTCTTTCTAAGCTAGCCAACACCAAAAAGATTGGGCACCTCAAGACTATCATCCAGGAAACGCTCCAAACCCCTACTGTGGACACCCAAGAAATCATGGCAGGAAGAGGACGAACCAAACCAAATGTCATCAAAACCACTCTCCAAAGATCATCAAATGTAACTCCAACATCATTAATATTCCAACTTATAGATCATCACCTATCTTATAGTTAAAATCAACATGTTCTCATCATAAAATAACCATCAAATGACATGAATCTTAAGCCTATATGATAACCATAAATCTGCCCAGTTAAGTATATAAATTAATCCAAATAATTTCTTAACTAGAGATTGAAGCCTAGCTTGCTTCTTCTACTACTATATCTTGGTAATACTGTACATGGTATCCCGAAATATTATCTATTTTTTCCGTCCCATAATATATAAAATAGTCCTTCTTGCGATAAAATTTCCTTTTTGTGGTTCAAGATATAACCATGACCTCATGCTCCTCTATTCCAAAAAGCATATTACAGAAAACATAGTCCACGATTCAAAATACATAGAGCATTTAACACAGAACATATTGCAGAGAAACACAGCTAACACATAACATACAGTCCTAAAGAACAATCATGTTCTGATACCACTATTGCAACACCTCAACTTACCATCTTATTATTATTGATTTTTAGAGAAAAATTCTTTTCAACTTTCTTAAAAGCACTCCACTGAATATAACAAAATTTTGCCAATAATTGATACTCCAAGAAAATTTCATTACTGAGTAATATTTATAAATCTAAAGTAATATATATAATAAGATTACAAATTGACACTAATTCTATTACATAGTACAACTAATTAAAAATACTCTGTAACAAAAGAATACATCTTCAAACATATCATCTTCAAACAAAATTCTCTTCTTGTAAACAGCTAGTGGTCTTTCTTTGCTGTTCATTTGCTCGTCCGAATAAAATCGAGGTCATAGCAGGTGTCAACCACAGACACAAAATACAGGGTAAGTTTATGATAAACATAATTTAAGCAACAGAATATATCCAATATGCAGGTATTCATAACAACATCCTCAAAGATGCATGACTCTCTTAGACTCTTATCATGATGCATGATTCTCTTAAACTCTTTCAATATTTGGTACCAATTGTCAAGATAGCCCCATCCCTGTGGCACAAAACTTATCCGACTAGTCACGATCTCTCGGTGTTGCACAGGTTCTCACCCACACTTCATGTGATCATCATGGGTGGTGTAACTCCCCACCGCAAGAGTCACCCCCCAGCTCAGACACCTTTTGTCTGAACGCACGGAACTCAGTTTCTGTAGTTATCTGACACACCTCCTCTCTGAGGCAACTCTTATGAAACACATCAGCATGTAGTATCAATTGTCAAGATAGTCCTATCTCAGTGGTCCAGAACTTATCCGACCAGTCAGGGTTCCCCAGTGTTTCCTAGGTTCTCACTCACACTTCATGTGATGTGATTCTGTACTGCAAGAGTCACCCCCTAACTTAGACTTCTCTTATCTGAACGCACGGACTCAGTTCTTGTAACTATCTGACACACCTCCTCTCTGAGGCAACTCTTATGATACACATGAGATGGTTTCACTTATGCATGACTCATTCATTTTATCAACTTATATGTATTTTCTATATCAATCTCCAATCATTATCTCACATAATTCACTCAGAGATTCAATATAAATCAAGTACAGAACTCAGCTTGTGACTCATGTACAGAAACTCAACATATCATTCATATACAGAAATTCATAAAAACACTCAACAACACATGGAATTTAGAGAAATTCATAGAAACACTCAGCAACACATGAACTTCAAACACTTATTCAAACACTAACAACATTTAAACTATCTTTATCATAAAGCTTCCCTATACATACTTTATAACCTCTTATGAAGCTTGTCTATCTCTTCCTAATGGTACTAGCTTCTACATGTGATCTTCGAGGGAAAGTGTAGTCTCTTTATGCTTTGGAAAGGAAAGGATGAAAATGAAATGAAAGAGATGAGAGAGAGATTCACGTGAAGGTGTAGTAGGATGAAGTCTTGAGAATGACTTCCACTTAAGGCCTCCCCCCCTTTATATAGAGTTTGGAAAATAATAGAATATTTACAAAAACCTCCTAAGTCATGATGCTTCCATTACAAGTGTCCCTACATTTGTCATGACCTTTACAAGTGTCCCACCACTTGTCATGGTCTTGAAGCTTCTTCCTTCTTTCTTCCAAGTGTCCCTCCACTTGGCAAATCATGAAGCTTCTCTATGGTTCTCCATCTTTCACATGACCATCCAATAAATAGGAGAAGATTTTTCTTTTCTTCATGCCATCTTGTACACATGTCCTTCAAAGCATGACACCTTTCTTCCAAATGTCCTCTTACTTGGCATGTTCATGAAGTCTCTCTCTTCTTCTAGCTTATTCACGTGGACAACAAAGAAGGAGGAGAAAATTTACTTTTCTTTCATGCTACTTTGTATAAATAATTCCCAAAGCATGATGGCTTCTTATCCCTTCATCAATGGTGGCTTACAAGTGACTAGATGTTTCTTAAGCCTTCATGATTGTATCTTATCATTTTAATTTATGAAGCTTAAGATATTTTTTATTTATCATGTTTTCATTTTCTTAAAGAGAAGAAAATTATGTGGTTTTCCTTGTATCCACATGTCACCTTTTATGAAGAAGAAAAATTTAATTTAAAGATAGCTTTACACATGGCATTCATTGGAAGGAAGTAAAATTCAATTCAAATTCATCTTCACACATGGCCTTTTATATGAAGAAGTAAAGTTCAATTTGAACTCTTCTACCTAAAGGATAATATTAAATAATAGAACTCTAGAGTTTTCCAGAAACTAACTTAAATTACAGTATAAATTGCTCACAAGCAGTCTATACAGAATGTCACACAGACTTTACATACAAGACTGCTCTTACCTTAATTCTGATTGGTCCATACTACTTTTGACCATCAAAATTACTAAACCATTTTATTAAATAAGTCTATATATACTACAATCAAGAGAAAATTCCATAAATTTTATTTAACATTTTCCCATATTTTTCTGATGCATGAATTCTTCTGATGCATAAATTTTATTTAACATAACCTAACACTCATATCAAATAGTTGTGCAAGAAACATTTTGACCACACATTTGCAGTTATTGAAATTTTAGGGTGTTACAACAGGACCTTTTTCTATTGCATTCCAAGCGCCTGGGTCATTTGATTGAATAAAGATTTTCATTCTATTTTTCCACAAACTGAAGTACTCTCCTTCAAACATCGGAGGACGATTGAGGGAGGCACCTTCCTTGAAGGTAATTTGTGTGGTATTCATTTTCTTTTTAAAGAAAGATAGTGATCTTGAATAAGACATAAGAACCTGCTCTTGATACCAATTGAAAACAATAGGAATACCAACAATAACCAAGAGGGGGGTGAATTTGTTTAAACTTGGTCTTTTAAAATTTATTTATAAAATCAGAGTTAAGGATCTTAATCACTTTTAAACCAAGAATGTTTCTAATCAATCAAATCACTCAACTCAAGAAATCAACTGCTCAAAACAGAACTTGTTGAGTAATGATAATAAAACCAAGAACAAATGAGCAAGATAACTAGTAAAGATTAAGGAATAGAAAATCAACACAAGAATATATACTGGTTCACTTCTCAAGAGAAGCTACATCCAGTTTCTTCTAATCAACACTAGATTAGAGTTCCACTATTATAAATTTCAGTTCTTACAAGCTTTACAACAATCCTTTTTTATCAATCCTAGATAAAGAATAGAAATCTAAAACCCTATTAGACTTCTAATGATCAAGAACCAGAGAACACTACTTTGTTCTTCGCTAGAGAACTATACTCTAGCACAAGCTTCAAAGAACACTTTACAATAGCATCAAATAACAAAACTTGCAAAAACGAATTTACAACCAAAGAGAATGGAGAGAAACAACCTGATGATCCAATGAATATGAATGCATGTGGCTTACCAATCGGGATTGAATTGAAGAAAAAGAATTTCAGAACATGCTCTCCAAAACTTCTTTGAAAACTATTGCCCAAGAAATCATTTAATACCCGTGAAGATTAAAGAGTAGGACAAGAACTTAGTTAACCCAGAAAATCACTTTCTAACTTTGAGAAGGCTTGTGTGTATTCAGAAAATTTGAAGTATTCAAGTTTTGTTTCAAGACAAGCCTTACTCATATTTATAACAGCTTTTTGTAACAAACAGTAATCGATTACACGCGTCAAATAATCGATTAAAAATCCTTATGTAATTGATTAAATTATCACTTAATCAATTAAAGTATTCAAAGCTTCATTCTGGGTTTAACAACGAACAAAATAATCGATTAAACCGAGCTGTAATCGATTAAAGAAGTGAAGTTTTATTTCAGAAGCAGCTTATGCAATCGATTACAATTTATGGTAATCGATTAAATCAGTGAAGTTTTGTTTCTGAAGCAGCTTATGTAATCGATTACAATTTATGGTAATCGATTAAAGCAGTGAAACATGCTTTTCTAATTAGCTTTTGTGATCGATTACAATTAATGGTAATCAATTAAAGCATCAATGCATAACTTTTGTTTTACACTATGTAATCGATTACAAAGGTTATGTAATCGATTAAAATGTTCTTCAATGCTTTTCCAGATTTAAAATCAAAGCAAATAATCGATTATACTTATGTGTAATCGATTAAAATAGTAGAATTACATTTTCCCAAAAACATTAGCCATTTAGTTCCTTTTTCAAAATAGCTTTGATACTTTGATGAAAACATTTAAGCATATAAATGATTATGTGCATGCAATGCAAGGATCAAAAGATTGGCCTCTTATACACTTCATTTTGAATTACAATCTTCAATGCATGTGAAAAGCTCAAAACATTCTTCCAAGTCATAAGCTTCATTCTTCTTGTTGTTCCTCCTATATCCAACAAATGTAGCTTCTCTTGAGAAGTGAACCAGTATATGTGTTTGTGTTACTTTCTATTGTTCTATCTTTTCTTGCTATCTTGGTCTCTTAACTGTTGTGATTTCTTCATTACTCAACAAGTGCAGATTTTTGTCATTGATTCCTTGGACTGAGTGGTTTGATTGAATTGAAGTCTTATTGGTTTTAAAAGTGATAAAGATCCTTAAACTCTGATTTCTTGAAAGTTTTAAAAGGTCAAGTTTATACCAATTCACCCCCCTTGGTATTCGAGTGTATTCATATTGTTTTCAATTGGTATCAAGAGCTGGTTCTTGAAAGTTAATCACGATCACTATCTTTTAAAAAAAATGAATACCACACAGATAATCTTCAAAGAGGGTGTCTCCCTCAATCGTCCTCCGATGTTTGAAGGAGAGCATTTTAGTTTTTGGAAAAGTCGTATGCAAATCTTTATTCAATCAAATGACCTAGGTGGTTGGAATGCTATTGAGAAGGGTCCTTTGATCCCTACAAAAGTTGTTGATAATAAAAGAATTCCTAAGGAGTGGTATGAGATGACGGAAGTAGAAAAAAGAGTTGTGCAGTGTCATTTTAAAGCTAAAAACATGATTACATCTGCTCTTTCTTCTGACGAATTCTTTAGAACTGTTAGGTGCAAAAGCGCAAAAGAAATTTGGGAGATGTTGGAAGTAACTCATGAAAGAACAAATGAAGTGAGAAGATCAAGGAAACATACCTTGATTCATGAATATGAAATGTTTAAGATGAGCAACACAGAAAACATTTCTCAGCTATAAACAAGATTCACTCACATTGTCAACCATCTTCTTGGTATTGGGAAGATATTTGATGCTGGAGAATTGAACATCAAAATATTGAAGTGTCTCACAAGACCATGGCAACCAAAAGTTACAGCAATCAAGGAATCAAAAGATCTATCCAAGATGTCCATGGCTGCACTTTTTGGTAAGCTTCTTGAGTATGAACTTGAAATGTCACAGCTAACACATGCAAAGGATGTAGAGAAGAAACACAAGAGTATAGCCTTGAAAACTGCATCAACTCATGTGGAAAAGGAAGAAGACTGAAGTGAAGATGAAACTGATGAACATATGAACCTAATAGTAAAGAAATTTAGCAAGTTCATGAGAAGAAACAAGAACAAAAAGCTGTCAAAATTTAACAGAAAAATGACAGCAATAACAACAACTCCACCAACTTCACTTGCTTCGAATGTGGTAAAACTGGACACATTTAATCTGAATATCCAATATTTTTAAAGAAATGCTATCCTTGGTGTTCATCTTGAATATTTCATACTCATGGATTAAGGCATGTTTTCTTGATCTTCTAACTTCTTCAGTGCCTTCATGAGTAATCTCCAGCATCTCCCACATCTCTTTGGCACTTGTGCATCTTACTATTCTGAAAAACTCATCAGAAGAAAGTGCAGAGGTTATCATATTTTTTGCTTTGAAATCATATTGGACAACTTTCTTTTCAATATTTGTCATCTCTTCCCATTCTTTGGGAATCATCTCATTGCCAACAGTTTTAATAGGTATCAAAGGACCCTTTTCTATAGCATTCCAAGCTCCTGGGTCATTTGATTGAATAAAAATTTTCATTCTATTTTTCCAAATACTGAAGTGTTCCCCTTCAAACATAGGAGGTATGTTTAAAGAAGCACCTTCTTTGAAGGTTATTTGTGAGGTATTCATTTTTCTTTTTGAAGAAAAGACAGTGATCTTGAATAACTCTCAAGAACCAGCTCTTGATGTCAATTGAAAATAAAAGGAATACTCACAATAACCAAGAGGGGGGTGAATTGGTTAAACCTTGGTATTTTAAAAATTATTCAAATCAGAGTTTTAAGGATCTTTATCACTTTCAAAACCAAGAAATCCTTTTACTCAATCAAATTTCTCAGCCCCTTGGAATCAATCAGCTCAAAATAGTACTTGTTGAACAATGAATATGAAACAAAGAATCAATGATCAATCAGAGTATAAGAGATAGAGAAACAATCACACAAGCAATTATACTGGTTCACTTCACAACTGAAGCTACATCCAGTTTCTTCTAATCAACACTAGATTAGAGTTCCACTATTACAAATCTTGTTCTTACAAGCTTATTACAAGATCTCCCCTTTATCAACCCTAGATAAAGAATAGAAAACTAAAAACCTATTAGAATTCTAAGGAGCCAGAACCAGAGAACACTACTCTGTTCTTTAATGTAGAGAACCCTTCTCTAGAACCAAGCTAGAAGAACCCACTTACGATAGTAATTTCAATAGAATTTCAGAATACGAATTTACACACAAAGATTAAGGAGAAATACAACCTGATGATCCAGAGAATGTAATGCATATGTATTACCAAATCCAGGTTGAATAGCAAAAATGAATCAGCACATATTTTCCTTATCTTTGAAAAAGTTTCTTGCTCAAGATTCATTCAATAGCCCATGAATCATTTGAAAGTGGCAAGAAGTAATAGAACTTGTAAGGACCCTCCCTGTGGCGCGGGTGGCGCCAGGTCCCGCGCTGATGGCGCGGGAACACAGCAGAAGAAAACCCTGTGAAGGATGCGGCGCGGACAGCGCCAGAGTTGGCGCGGATAGCGCCAGACTCACTGGAAGGTGGCGCCAGGGGCGCCAGGCTCGCGCTGGTAGCGCGAGGTCCTTTGGAGGTCCACGCTTGGAGCGCCAGAGTTGGCGCTGGGAGCACCAACTGGGTTTGGAGTGTGGCGCGGATCGCGCGGGGTGTGGCGCGGGTCGCGCCACAGGTTCTGCCAGGTCACGCTGATAGCGTGGGAGTGGCGCTGGTGGCGCCACAGCGTCTGCAAGCTGGCGCGGATCGCGCGGGAAGGTCGGCAGAGCTTTAATAAGAAGGAGGGTCGCGTTTTGGAGGAGAAGAAAATGGTTTTCTTCTGCCTCAGAGCTCCAGCAGCCATGGGAGAGCTCCCCAAGCTCCCATGACCTTGTTCTGTGACCCTAAACCCTTCCCACACCTGTTCTGTCACCTAGAAACCGA
>PYAF01003882.1:0-25334 GCA_007407185.1 Glycine tomentella
CCATTTGCAGGGGCAATATATAGGGATTTGGGGGGCCAAACACGCCCTGCCAGGGCGTGTTTAAACACGCCTAGCTAGGGCGTGTTTAAACACGCCCAGGCAGGGCGTGTTTGGCAGCCCCAAATCCCTAATTATTGCCCAGACAGCCCCCTTTTCCTAATTAATTAATTAAATAATATTATTTTTAAATTTTTGCCCATAAACGCATGTTAAGTGTGTTTCTTTACATAAGGCATTGAAATCCATTAAGCCTTTACACCACTGATCCCATCATTGGGCATAGCATTAGCATCTACATACATTCTCTATGTATGACATACGACAAAGGCATAGTCTTGTGCCAATTGGATCACGTTGCTCACTTATTGGCAAATTATATTAATATAATAATCAACAATAGGACTTCAGACCTTGTACCTCTATCGAAGATTATTTTTAATTTTCTTTTATACATGATATGATATGATATGTATATGTCAATATGTTATAATAAAAATTATCATAAAATATATTACATAAAGATGATTTTTTTTTTATTTATAAAAGTAAGAAGAATTTTTTTATTTGTTTAAATCACAGGGATGAACAATTTATTTGAAGTAAAATTAATATTTGAATTATTATAGTTAACTTATGTTTTTTTATTATAATAATTAAAATGTGAATATATATTTTTATGGTTATCTCTTTCCTGATTTGAATAATTTATTGATTGTTTTATTTTGTGATAATAGAACATATAAAAAAATATAACAAATGGGTGATTTGTTTTCATGAAAATATGAAGAGAGATTTAAACTTAACTTATCACATAAAATATAAATATAACACATGGGGATGAACATTTTTTATAAAAACAATTAAGAAAATTACATTGGATTCCTAGGGATAAATGTTTTAATTACATATTTTTTCCAATCAAAGTTAATATTTATTTTACATAATTAATATATATTTAATTGAAAAAAGTCAAATATTAATATAATCACTATTATTTTTCTCTACGTAAAATTAGTGTCTGAGTGACTTTTGAAGCACATAATTATTCTTTTTTTCCTTCTTTATTATGGTTCAGAATTAAATAAATTATTCGTGATATTTTATCTGGACAAATTTTAATTTTCTTCTACACATTGACATGTATATGCCAATATATTAAAATAAAAAATATATAAAATATAGCATATAGGAATGAACTTTTTTTTATTTATAAAAACTAGTAAAAACAATTTACTTAATTTACAGAGATAAACATTTTACCTGATGTCACATTAATATATAAATTATTATGATAAAATTATATTTTTTATGAATACACGAGAAGATAAAAAAGTATAAGATATTACATCACATACAAACCAAAATAAAATAAAAACAATCTTAAATTGTTGACTGATAACCTCGTGCAATGCATGGTTGAACGAGTAAAAACTAGAATATATATTAGATAAACAGAAGGTTTACATAAAAATATATATATATATATATATAGGATATAAAGTAAGATACTATACGCCACCCAACTAAAATTGTCCATAAGCATTCTAAAGGTTGAGAACACCAAGAATAGAAAGAGAAACCCCGCTTAATCCTCTTTTTGTACAACAACCAAGATAATCTCTATATTTGTGCCACTATGCTCCCAATATTAAAAACTAGTATATATTAGATAAACATAAGGGTTACATAAAAAAAGATAGGATATAAAGCAAGATACTATATTCGCCACCCAAGCAAAAGGGACCATGTTAACAAAAAGGCAAGTCCTGCTGTATATATAGGAAATCAACAATATAACAAAACCCAACTAAAACTGTGTATAGGCATTCTAAAGGTTGAGAACACCAAGAAGAGAAAGAGCAACCCCGTTTAATCCCCTTTTGGTACAACAATCATTGCCAAGATAATCGTTGGAGATTTTCTTCCTACATTATACAGTTTTCAACATATACTATATATCTAATTTTAATGACCAAAATACCCTTTCTGCAAAATATTAAGCCATGGCATCCTTTTACTATTTTACTTGTGATTGCATAGTGCATTGTGCTTTCGTGGCTGGTAGAGGCAGAGCTTTTGTGGGTGCATTCATTGTTTACCTGGGTCGGAGCATTGCTGGTGGCTGGTGGGGGTTGTTGGTGGCTGGCGGTGGTTGTTGGCGGCTAGTGGTGGTCGTAAAAGGTAAGGTTTTGTTTACTGTATTTGGAGGCTTCGTACGGATTAGGCAATCTGTATGCTTTATATGGATTATGTAATCCGTATGAAGCATACAGATTATAGAATCCTTATGAATCATACGAATTAAGTAATCCTTATGAATCATACGAATTAAGTAATCCTCATGAATCATACGGATTAGGTAATCCGTATGATTCATACGGATTACAAAATCCTTATGAATCATACGGATTACAGAATCCTTATGAATCATACGGATTAGGTAATCCGTATGAAGTATACGGATTATGTAATCCGTATGATTCATACGGATTATATAATCCGTATCTGTTGTTTTGCTTAAAAAAAATTGGAAAATTAATTTTAAAAAATATTATAATACATTATTAAAAAGTAAATTGTTTACCTCTTGATAAATTGGATAATTAGGTATGTTATGCTTGAGTGTAATTTGTAATGCTTTATGAATTCATTGTTGATAAATATTATAAGCTTGCGTAATTGTTGGTTATCCATGTAAGAATTATTCTTTGATATTTGAAGATGAACTACGAAGACTGGATGTATGAGAGTATTATGTCTGATGATAATATTATGAATGAAGACATTGAAGAAGAAAATGAAACCCGAGAAAATGATAATTTTTAAGTTGATTGTTCTGCAGCTTTCAGTACAGCTCAGGTATGAATATGATATTGAGATTAGTTTAAGTTGTTAAAAGAATCAATTTAGTTGATTAAAAATGAATTCTCCGTTTTGATAGGTGTTTGATTCCCGTGAGGACGTATTGAAATGGGCTCGCACAGTTGCATATGAGAATTGTTTTGTAGCTGTCATAATTAGAGTGGCATGGCTAATGGCAAGCTAGGAACAACGTCGTATATTTTGATTAGTTGTGAAAGGAGAGGAAAGTATAGATCATGGAGAAAAGGTTTGGTACCATCAAATACTAGCACGAGGAAGTGTGAATGTCCTTTTAAGCTAAGAGCCAAACCAATCCCAGGAGGTCAAGGGTGGATTGTCAAAGTAATATGTGTCAGTCATAATCATGCTTTGGCTACCTCATTGTATGATCACCCATATACTGGTCGACTAACTGAGGAGGAGAAGATCATTGTTGCTGATATGACAAAGTCCATGGTGAAACCAAAAAATATCCTGTTAACTTTGAAAGATCATAATGCCAAGAGTTATACAAGTTTAAAGCAACTTTACAATGCAAGATATGCATACCGGATGCGTATTAGAGGCAATAATACGGAAATGCAACAATTGATGAAGCTTCTTCAACGCGACTTGTATATTCATTGGCATAGATTGAAGAAAGATAATGTTGTACGTGACCTATTTTGGGCACATCCGGATGCAGTCAAATTGTGCAATGCATATCATATAGTGTTCTGCATAGACAGTACATACAAAACAAACAAGTACAGGCTTCCTTTAATTGACATTGTTGGTGTAACACCCACTGGCATGACATTTTCTGCCGCATTTACCTATTTAGAGGCGGAGCATGTTAACAATCTTATGTGGGCCCTTGAACGGTTCAGAGGGATATTTATGAAAAGTGAATATTTCCCAGCTGTCATTGTTACTGATAGAGATTCAGCATTAATGAATGTCGTCAAAACAGTATTCCCTGAGGCAACGAATTTATTGTGCCGGCTTCACATTGAGAAGAATGTTAAGGCAAAATGTAAAACTTTAATTAGACAAAAGAACGCTTGGGACCACGTCATGGAAGCATGGGGGAGTCTGATTGATTGTGGTACTGAGAAGCAATATACTGATTGCCTTACCAAGTTTGAGATTGCTTGTTCACCATGGCCGACATTTGTTGATTATGTCAAAGACACATGGTTGCATCCTCACAAAGAAAGATTTGTAACCGCATGGACAAATAAAGTGATGCATTTGGGGAACACCACCATTAACAGGTAGCCCAAGTTTTTAATTTCTTTACTTTGTCGTGTAATTGAATTGGAAAATTACTAGTATTCATATTTTTTTGTTAAATGCAGGGTTGAGTCTGCTCATTGGACTCTAAAGAGGCTACTTCAGAATAGCCTTGGAGATTTATGTAGTGTCTGGGACGCCATGAATAACATGATGGCGTTGCAACATGCTGACATTAAGGCATCATTGGAAAGAAGCACTCATGTGGTGGGTCATGTTTTTAAAGTAACATTGTACAAGAGATTGCTAGGCATGGTGTCTAGGTATGCATTAAACCAGATTGCAGCTGAGTATGAACGAGTTCATTATGCGGGCAAAAACCCCTCGCGTTGTGGATGTGTGATGCAAACTACTTATGGTCTCCCTTGTGCATGTGAGCTGGCTAAGGTTGTTCTTGGCAGCATACCGCTTTCAAGTGTTCATTTACTTTGGCGAAGATGAAATTTCTTAGATCAAGGTGTAGATGACAGGGATATTAACATTGTTGATGAGATAGAGGCTATCTCGAAGAAGTTTGAGAAGCTTAACATGTGCAGTAAAGTCACACTTAAGACTAAACTTAAAGAAATTGCATTTCCTGATTCAACTTCCATGCATCCCCCACCTGAAAAGGTCAAAACAAAAGGTGCTCCAAAAAATAAGCAAACAAAACATGAAAGATCCACCAAACGAGATCTGTCATACTTTGAGTATGTGGATGAATTACATTCGGTGCAAAATAGTTGTTCCACACACAAAAGGTCCGGTTCATCGAATGAACAGACTTATAAGATAAGGGACATATGTATGATCCATCAATTTCATCCTTTTATGCACAGATTCATTGTGGACATCACTGATGTTAAGGCTGACGGGAATTGTGGATATCGTGTAATTGCTTCCGCATTAGGTTATGGCGAGGATTGTTGGGCGTTGGTACGTAATCAGTTGCTTAAAGAACTTGCGGAATGGTCTGATCAATATATAGCCTTGTTTGGCAGCATTCAGAGGTTTGAGCAGTTAAAGCGTTCACTTTTTGTTGACGGTCTTTCAAAGGTAGAAACAAATCATCCATCTTTCATGACATGTTGTTACCTTTAATTGTTTTAATTTTCAAAATATGTAATTAATAGTTAATTTTTTTGTAGGTTACTATGGATAAGTGGATGGATATTACCGACATGGGGCATGTCATTGCATCCAGGTATAGTGTCATTCTTGTTTCCCTTTCTCTACAGCAAAGTATGACATTCTTCCCTCTTAGAAGTCAACCACCTCAAGATACATCTGTGCATCGCGTTATATGTATTGGCCATGTCTTTGGTAATCATTTTGTTAAGGTATAACTTTAGCGGTCTATGAAATTATTTTATTCTTGGACCTTTTGTATGTGTGGATATTTCTAACTTTTGTGTTAAAATAGGTCGGGCTTACAGATGACTGTCACTTGCGATCTATAACTTTCTTGTGGTCTACTCACTGTTCGAACGGAGCAATTCACTGGCCAACTCCTTATGTTAATCGCATGAGATTGTACAATGAATACTTTAATTGTACAACTGACCATGTAGACTTAAGCTGAATGTTATAAAATGTAAATGTTTGTGTTGCCCTTGGCGATTTGTTAACATTTTTGTAATATGTTGTAATCCACAATTTCTTTAATATATAATCTTGAAAATTTGTAATTTTCCAATGAAAGTCCTGAACATGGGTAACATACTCATAACATAAAAAATAAAGAGAAATCATGTTTGTACTCTGCAAGAATTGCAAAAACAGCTTAATATAAATGACATATAACGTGAAACAATAACATAGTTCAGTTTAACATGAATATCATAATTAGGATAAAAAAGTTAGGATGAAACTGTAACAATACAATGTTATACAGAATCATAGTTTGACTACAACAGAAATCAATGTGTCCCATCCAGCCGTCTCCTCTGTAAACCCCTATGCCGACTGGAGCGCCTATATACATTTCCATCCTGAGTAACACTCCGTGCTAATTCTAGCAAGCGTTGTATCTCAATGTAGGCATCTATACCAGGAGTAACCATCTGCATGTCCAGCATGTTTTGTAATCCCTCAGCTATCCTGTTGCACATACCTTGAAACAATAACATAAATTATAAGTGTCAATATTTTGAAATATATGTAACAAAGATGTTATTAGGAATGTTCACCGCTTCATGCTGGGGCATCTGAGTCACATCAAAAACTGGGTCAACTGGCCCTGCCTCGCCTGCGCTTCTGTTGTCATGAATAGGAGTGGGGTCATGCATCGTACTGGTCACTCGCGTCGGATGTCGACTAGGCTCACCAGCCTCTGGCGAACGGGTAAATGGATGGGATATATGATAAAACCATTCCATATAGCCACGACCGCACTGACTGGGATAACTCACCAAGTCTCCACTGGGTACAAGATGCTCTGCGAAGTGGGTCCATAGGTCGTCAACCTCCTCGGTTGAAGGAGTGTCAGAGTGGAGCAACTAAGGGATTTGCTGAACAAAGCCAAATTGTATCATGACCCTCTCCGGCATATATCTGATGATGTGTGGTCCCCACCTTAGGTGCCCGAAATCATGTCGAACTCCCTGTGGCAACGATGATCCATGTATGGCATCCAGCAAATTTCGTCCATGGTCAACCTATCTAACCGGCGTCGATAGGTTACAACGGGTAAAGCCTTAGAAGCTTTCCACCGACAAGCACGGGGCAACCTCTCATCATACTTAGGATCAGCACTAACACTTCCAATGGTCGGAAAGTGTTCATAGATCCAGCACTGCGGTATCAAATAAAAAATTAATTAATATGACAATAAAGATGTCATTACATATTATGTAGTCAACAACATTACTAAACTTAGATAATGTAGTGTAATTACCTGTAGCAATGATATATATCTAGCAAGGTGTTTCCCGCGATGCTGACATGCGTAATTTAAGTTCTCATACATGTGGACCAAAGCAGCTGCACCCTAGCAATACCCTGCCGGATTGGTCTACATCATGAAAAGCGTTCAAGAACACCACACTGATGTGTGTGGCACTCTTGTTCGTGAATAGTGTGCAACCAACAAGGTGGAGCAAATATGCTCTGGCCGCTACAACCCACTGCCTAGCATGACACTTCTCAGCATACAAGTCTCGAAGCCATGACAGTCGCACATATGCCCCATGGCATTGTTCGGTCTCAGCATGCGCGTCAGCCACTGTCACTTCAAGCAACTCCACCAATAATGTGATGGCCTCCCCCACATCAAGTACATCATACGTCTGGAAAGCTCCCATCACTAGCAAGTGGAACAAAGAAGCAACATCATCTAGTGTCTGGGTCACTTCTCCGATGGGCAGGTGAAAGCTACTGGTCTCTAGGTACCACCTTTCCACAAACGCGGATAGCAATCCTCTGTCTCCAGTCTCGACTGAGGAGGAAATCAATGGGCTTAACCCAGTACAAGCGATCAGTCCTTCAATCTCAGGTGTGGGGGTCCAAATTTGGCAACCTTGCGTCCGTGAGAAGCCAATTTTAACTCAGGATGATCCTACAAATAATTAGTTGTTAATTCACATCACATTTTCAATTATAACTTGTTTTATGAGATAGACTTTGGCGTCAAATTACCTCTCCGGCCCACACTCTAAGGGCGACGTGGTTACCATAGCCTTTCAAAATCGAAGGGTCTTCCGGACCACCTGGAAATCCTTCAGACTCACTACCTATGTCATCTGCCACATATGTAGTGTCAGCCTCAACCTGCACGTCCTCAGGAACTAGTTCCTCAACAATAGGAGCACCTGCTCGTCTTCTACGAGCAGAGGCAGTAGGCCTATGGCGTTCAACTTCGTCCCCTGCATCAGCAGGTCTCTCCAGATTTTTACGCAAGTTTAATGTTTTCACCATTTCCTGTACCAACAATAATCCAACAGCTTATTCAGTTCACGAATTTTTCACACATACTCATCAAAATAAAAGAACAAATGAAACAAAACATCAAACTTAAAACAATAGCCAAATTCTGCAACCACAATTAATAACACAGGTATAGCCAACACACAAGTATCTTGCAAGGACAATGAATAACACAAAACAAAAATATACCCCACACATGCATCACTATGTTGAGATTAATCATTCCTAATTGAAACTAGCATTGCTAATTGTGGTTCAACAAGGTTAGCTGATAAAAGTACATCACAGGTATACCCCTAACAGGTATCACTATGCCTGATATTAATCTTTCAACAACAATGAATAACACAAAACAATGGCCCACCCAGGTATCTTGCAAGAACAATCAATAACATAAAACAAATACATAACCTAGTGGCCAATAACTATTCAACAAACTACCATTTCTAAGTTTATCATTAATGGAAATTCAACATAATTTCAATAATGATCAAACTAAAATAAGTATTCACAAAGAAAACTAATATATTCCATAGCCCAGGTATCTTGCAACAACAATAAGTATTCAAATTGCAAGTGCAAAAACTAAAGTAACAAAAAGAAAACATCAAACTTAAAACAAATGTCAAACGATAATGATCCAAATTAAAAACACCTCAAATCAATATTCCACATCACATTTACCAATTTAGATCATTGTAATTTCTCAAATTAAACATAATAGTATATGAAAAAGCTCAGGCAATTCAGGCAATTTATAAAACAATTTTAACAAGCCAGCTTAAGGATTGGACAATCCATATGAAGGTTACGGATTTGGCAATCCGTATGAGACATACGGATTACACAATCCGTATGAGACATACGGATTACACAATCCGTAAGATTCATACGGATTACGTAATCCGTAAGGTTCATACGGATTGTCCAATCCGTAAGCCTCATATGGATTGGGCAATCCATATGAAGCTTACGGATTGGACAATTCGTATGAACCTTACGGATTACGCAATCCGTATGAATCTTACGGATTGTGTAATTCGTATGACTCTTCATGGATTGCCCAATCCATAAGGCCCCCAAACCCCTCTTACGGAATGACTAATCCGTATCATACCCACGGATTCCCCAATCCCTAATCACCCAATGACACCAAACGACGCTCACCGGTCACCGACGGCGCAGCCCAAGGACGATCACCAACCACTTGCAACTCGTTCACCACCACGAACCAGAGCACCAGCTGATGGAATGAAACACCACCGCAGAGAAGAAGAAAGCACAAACGAAGAAGGAAGTCGAAGTAGAGGAAGCGTGCACCAGCTGTGGTTTTGAACGGTTTCAAAATAAAAACCTAAGTTAACTACTCACAGGGGTATTTTCAATTATACACCATTACAATATAGTGTATATTGAAAACAGTATAGTGTAGGAAGAAAATCTCTAATCTCTGCATTTGTGCCTCTATGCTCCCAATATCAAACAGAGTCCTCTCTGGAGAACTTCATTAGTTAATTTTTTTTTATATTATTAATAGTCAAATATTTTTACACTGTTAATACATTAGTTATTTTCTCATATCTTATTTAATTATCAATAAACATAAATTATATGGATGCATTTGATATATACTAGTTTATTATCTAGAAGTTATTTTGGTACATATTTAACAATTAACACGATAAGTGCACATACAATAAATTAGTTATCCTAAAATTTTGTAATTACATTATGCATATCTAAATATATACATTTTATTTAAAAATTAAGTTAACTTAATTTCAATTATTAACAATACTTGACATAAGTGATAATAACTTATGTCCTTCAATTAAGTGGCCTTAAATTCGAATTTATGTTTCTAGTGGAGATTACTTCATTTCAATACCATATTTAAAAAAAAAAATATAAAAACTTAATTTCAACCCAATTGTTAATGAAATCGGATCAGGATAGAATAACCACATATTAGGATCCACATCTAAATGTGTTAAAAAACACGTGTATCCGTGTATGAGTATGCAACTAATATGCCTAGCTTTTAGGCCAACATGGCAACAAAGCATGGTTTCAAATATAACATTAATCGCTTACTCAAAATACTGTATGGCGTTGGGGACTTGGGGTCGTAGTTACTCAAAATAATTTATTTATTTGCCTGGGGCGCTTAATTAGAAAAGGTGCTTATTTGCTACAGTTGCTAAAAAAAGGAGACAAGGAACATGAAATCTTTGGTACGTCATCACTCGTCAACTAATATGGGAATTTCACTCTAAACTTTTTAATTTGACACATCTCATTTTTAATTTTTAAGAAGCTTATAAATTTTACTTCAAATTATTTATCCATTAATAAGAAAAAAATAGGAATAAATTTAACAAAAAAATTAAATTTTAGGATAAAATTTACCAAAAAATATATTAGTATAAAATTTGTCAAAAACAAATGAAATAAAAAGTGAAATTATATTAGGAGTAAAATTATAGAGAATATAATTCATAATTTTTTTAAAATTAGAAATAAAATATATCAAATTAATTTATTGGGATAAAAGTATTGTTTATTGTTAACTTAGGTAGCTGGATTGTGCTTCAAGGCATGTCCAAGTGGACCCAATTGTGCGCGCAAGTGCAAATGCAAGTGCAACAGCGTGTGTTTAAAGTTGACTTCAACGCAAAACCGAGTCCCAAGGATAAGCACATTTGACCGCCGCCAAATTAATGTGCCCCTTGTTTCTTCCGTGTTTTAAATCACAAAATTATGTGTTGTTTGGTCTACATACTACTGTATATATAGCCCACCTTTTCAGATGAATCCATACAAAACCTCAAAATCTATATAATAAAAATAACCACAAAAACTTGATAACATAATTATTTAGTCTAGCGTACACAACTAAACTTTTTCAAACATTTCTTTTGAATTTTAGTTGTCAACACCACCCCTTTTTAAAGCTTTGAAGCATCATCATCTCTGTGTTCTAGTTAGCTTCCAATAACCAATGATACTTTTGATAGAGAAACTTGCAAAACATTATTTCAACTTCAAGCTGGAGAATCGCCACCATGCCATTACACATCCTCAACCAGAGGAGTTATCATCTTCACTTCTTGCGTTTAAATCCCTTGTGTCCAAATCAATTGACCAATTAGCATTGGATTTGAAACCTGGATCAGAGACCTTGTCCTTGACATGGTTTGGAAAGTGTTTTGACCTCTTGCCCTTAATCAACAAGGCTTTTGCAAAGCTTGTTGTGGATATTGCCTACCCAATGAGTAAATGGGAGATTTTTTCCATTGAAGGGTACTACTTGAGCTACACCTTGAGTTTGCTAGAGCTTCTGAATTCCATTGCTTCTTGTTTTTCTCATCTTGGCCAAGCTAGGCTTTCTCTGGTTCATGGTTTGACCCTAATGGAGAATTCATCTTCTTTGGCTACAAAGCAATATCTGAAAGCAATTCAACTTCAACAAGGGTGTTTTAGCACCAAATTTGGTCAAGATCATGATGACGAAAAAATGGGTTTTCTCTCTGGCAAGGAGTGGATGGTTCATGATGCTGTAAAGGAAATGAGGAGTATTGGATTCTGGGTATGTGGGGTTATGTTGTCTTGTTTATATGGTGATGGTAAGCCATACATGGAGCTGAGAAAACATGCTGGAGGATTTGATGGTGGTTCTCTAGTTGCCACGCTTGATTCCAAAATTAGTGAACAGTTGATGAAGAAAAGGCCAATCTTCAGTGAGATCAAAGAGGTAAACAATGCTGTTTCTAACCTTGTTGCTTCTGATGAAGTGAGACATGATGCAGCCAAGGAATTGAAGACAAGGCTGAGTGTGTTGGAGAAGATATCTGATGATATAAGGAAGGAGGTGGATAATCTGTTTGCCAATGTAATGACTCAGAGATCCGAATTAATTGATGGCTTTCGACTACAGAAACAGCCACAAAAATCAAGTGTCTGACCATATATATTATGTATAGATCAATATTTTTTAATTGCATTTGTATTGTTTATAAATTGTACCCAGTCATGTAACTAGTAATACCCAGTCCCAGTGATTATTTGCACAATTAGGACATATACAATGAATAATTAAAATTATGGCACTTCATATTTTCAGTTGACAACCAATTCATGATTCAAAATTATGCAACTTTGTCAACAAACTTAATAGTTTTTAGGGAAATACGTTCTTTTTTTTTTTACTTTCACATGTTTGGGAAAATTTATCTCCCACAAAATAATGGTTTTTTTTCTTCTCAACAATTCTCTAAACAAAACGATTATCTTCTCAAGGAAAATGAAACACAAACTTAATTTCTTTTCTCCCCTATAAGACAAGGAAAATGATTCCCCTTCCATGTCACTTGTCCCTACATAAGAAAAAAACATCTCTAATTATGCACCAAGGAGAGAAAGGACCATTGCACTACATTTTCAAGCATAATTAACATTTTACTTTAAATGTGGTTTTCTTCTTGTTCACATGGCGCGCAGACTAGAAACAGCAGCCCACGCATTACCGGAAAACTGAAAATACGCAAGTTTTTTACCATTGCAAGTATCTGTTTACATAAAAATTGTAAAGACAACGGAAATGTATAATTTCCTTGCATCATTCAGCAACCATGTTGGTGGTTGCACATGATTAGGACAGAAAGAAAACATAAAGATAGATTAATGTGGAACAGTAAAATAAACCTAAACATTAAGACAGTTAAATAAATAAACCAAGTTGGTGAAATGATGGTATAGGCAGCTGCAACCAAGTTGGTGGTTGCACATGATTAAAGTGGAGCAGTACAAATAAAAACCTAAAACATTGTCTTGATAAGACCTTTCACAGTTAATTAGGCCAGAATTTGGTAAAAATGGTCAATGTGCATGTCGCCAATGTTCTAAAAGAGCCAAATTCCAATTTATAATTTGAGAATCACTTTTGGTCATACCTTTCCTCCCTAATCTATATTGTACATAACTACAAATGCAATAAATTAGTCTGAAATTCTATTTTCCCCGTTGAAAAACGAAATCCAGAGAACTAGGCTGAGTCATTTGAAAAGGTTTCTTTCTTGGGGGCCTTCCTCTTGAACACCAGCAGGCAACCTACAGAATGAGACCAGAAAAATCGGGAAATGAACATAAAATAGAAGGAAGATCCTTCAAAACTTGCTGTGTGTTTTACTACATTCAAATCTTTAAAGGTGTGTAGCTAACTAATTATCTAGGTCTGACAATGCTCTAGATAAAAAAACTTAGGGAAAGATGTTTAATTAAGAATGGAAAAACTAATGCAAGAAAACTTGTGGAATTCAAATATATATGCGACTATTGCAACAACATAACCCTATGCAGTAGTCATGCAAGGCACTTGTTTTGTTAATAGAAGCTGAAAGCGGAAAACACTATGACAGTTATTGATCATGTGTAGCTTCAGTTGCTTGAAACTGTTTTTGACCCAAATCATAGGGAAGGTATTTTATCCAGGAAAATCAAGAAAAGTATTGTTTTTAGTTTCACACAACAAATGTAGGCCATCAAGATCTTACGCAACTTATTTTAAAAGTGTGGTAATTGAAAAATATAGTACCCCAAATGAAATGCTGTATCTGAACTCCCTTTCTCATTTCCACAGTTATTGGCCAAGTTGAGACATCTGGCGCCAGTATTTACAAAAGTATTCTTTCTTTCAGTATGTTGGTATTGGAACTGGACCATGCGTTCTGATTGTGGAAACAGACACCGAAGCTCCTCAATCTATAACATGATATAGACAGAAAACCAAAGCTATTAGTGACATTATATCATTCAAAGACAAGAGATGCTGGAAGATCAATATTGCACATTAAGAACAAGTGAATAATATTTGCCTGTCTTCGCAAAGTTTCATTCTCCAACATAACCCGCTGTTCCTGAAAAAAATAAATCAAACAAGTTACTATGGCAAAAGGAACATTTTCCTTTTTCCCTTACTACAAAAAAGTGATTAGTATATTTCCAAGTTATATTAAATCCTCAAATTGATACACATTTCAATTTTATCCACAAATTTATAAACACTAAAATTCTACTGCACATGCACATCAATGTGAAAGGTCTAATATGCTGATCTGGTGCAGTTCATAAATATCATGCTGATCTGGTGCAGTTCATAAATATCTATTATGAAATTCTCTGTTTCTTCTAAAGTTATTGATCTACCTATTTCAGAAATCATATCTTCCATATTGAGAGAAATTACATATTATTTTTGCTTATAGAAATACCAACAAAAATACATTTACAAGATTTCCTTTGAGAATAACAATTATCATTGAAAGGGTTGATTTCTTATTTACAAATAGTCAAATATTCACTAACATGTATGCTGACAGAGTGCATCATTTGGTTAAATGCTTTATGGGTGGATATCACTATATCAGTCCTATAAATAAGCCATTTTCACATATAATCTCAAATTTTCTAGCAAATTCTCCTAGGTTTGTGAGGTCCATTATTATAACTTCCTAAACCTAACTTCTGATTCCAATATACCTGAACTCTAGATTGCTCTAGTTGCTCCATGAGTAATTCCTCCTGAAAGATCAAATGTTAAGGGTTGAACATTGCTCTGAACAGAAACCATTAATTATGCTCTATTGGTGACCCTCAATGAAAAGGAAAAAAAAGGAACGTAGTGAAGGGGAACAGGGATAAGTGAGACCTTTCTCGCCTTGACAGACAATAACCCCTCATTAAGTTGCTGCTCTAAATTTTGCAATTCCTTTAAACCCAATCCTGTCAGATCCTTACCCACCAACTGTCTATAGTCAGAAAGGTAAGTATTCATAAGTTGCACTGCTATTGACAGAAAAAATATAAAGGAGAATGCAAAATAACAATAATATAAAAGAAATTTTCTAACAGATTGACAGAACACATACAATTGCTTTGTTTCTAGCTTTTCAATTTCCTCTCTTAGAATCTCCACCATCTTAGAATCTTCCTTCTAAAGAAAAAAATATATTAGTAAACATAATAATCCCATAATGAAACTAAGGAGAAATGATAACAAGGAAGTACCTAATGAAACAAATTTTAAAAGCAATGCAGGGAAACAAATATTTGCAGCTAAGATAACCAAACTACCCAATAGATTATCTACAATGGCAATTGAATGTCAAGACATAAAACAAAAAGTTGTACTTATTTTATATCTTAAAGGTGGAAATTGGAGACAATACCATACCATGAGTCACATGGCTTAAGCATCTTGAGTACATCATACAAAACAATTCAGAAATAGAGGGAGGTGCAAGCCATAGGATTCAAGCATGGTGGATAAAATAGAGGAGTGTGTTGTATGTATCATATAGTACCTGAGTTAATGGTTCTTACTTCACATCTAATCACTAATTATAAAGTTCCAGTTGGGGTAGTGCAGAGCTAAATCAATCATTTACTTTTTGTGATATAAAACTTCAAAATAATATCATACTGAATGTCTATTGAGGGATATAATGCAGCATGAATTCTTACTTCTAGAGAATACTTGTCATTAATCAAAATAATGATACTGACATGACAAAACAACACAAGAATCTCAAGAAATAATCTAAAATTGCCTATCAAATATTGCTATGTTAATCATTCAAAGAAACAATCATTGAATTTCTAAAACTGAAAACTGCCAATTCTTTATAGTACTTGGCATAATAGATCCTTGGATCTAAGGTGAAGTACCAACTATTGCCTGCCACAATTTGGTAACAGATTCAAGTTTACCCATTGAAGAGACATCAAACACAATCCTTGTGAGACTGATCACATATTTGAGGCATGCTAATAAAACACCAAATGAAGTATGTATATTAATATTTTATATTAGATTTAAGTTCAACTTATTGAAGAACAAGTTTATGTATTATTTAAATCAGAAAAGAGTATTTAACAGGCAGAAAAACATAATCTAAAAAGTGCCTTTCACAGGATCTATTGTGCGTTATATGGAAATATAATCTATAATTAACAATGCAGCTCCAAAACACATAATGGATTGAAACTCTGTCTGAATCTTAAATAAGGAAAGAGTTTAATGTTTATGCACTGCGGTGTAAACAGTTTTATACCGTCATCTAATCACAAATCACCGTTTAAATTACTTTAAGATAATTATTTTAAAAGCCAACAAACTTACCATACATAGTGAGTTGTGATTGGATGACTGTGTAAAACTTTTTACACAGTCAAATATTGTTTGGACTATAAATAGAGCTAATAAACTTGATAAAAAAAATATATCTCTTACGTATATTGAAAAATGCTCAACCTATTTCTAAGATAGTGAAACCTTAATGAAGGTTAATAGGAAAGAGGAGTAAAAGAGAGTACCTGTGTCATAATTTCTGCTACAGCAGCATCTGTAGAACCAAGGCATTTGTTGTATCTTGAAAGTGTTCGCTTCATACTGCAAGAAGGATTTGTAAGTATACAAAATAATATAGTTTGTAGGAAATGAGCTAGAGCATTTGCCCTCCCATGTGTGGATTTGATGGGACAGTTATGTATTGTGTCTTTTGGCAGTTAAGCATTTGCATGACAGCTATTGCATTGTCTTTATATGTGTTGGAAAAGCCACATAAATTGTGGTCACCCCTAAATAGAGGGGGTGTGTTGAAAGTCCAACATGACATGTAGCCGTGGACAAAATGGGACATGTTGAAGTCCCACATCAACTAAAAATAGTGTAAAAATAAACTATATAAATGGGGAGCAATCTTCACCTTAAAAGTCAGTTTTGTAGGGTTGATTTAGGCTCATAACTCACTTTCTAACAATATGTATATGGCATGGCATGGCAGTTTCAGTATTTTGTCAGTAGTTTGTATCAACTATCAAGTGAGTTTGAGAAAGATGTCTGTTAGCTTAAGCATGTGTATTGTGTTTAGTATACTATAATTCTTATCGTACTGTTTTGATCCATCCATTTGCAACATCACACAAACATACAACATATGTTTCTTTAACATTGCAGTCTTGCATTCCACCAGGGGAAATATTAGTGAAAGCAGTATTATACAATCACTAATCGAGGAACTGAGACCTGTTAGACCAAATAAAATTATTTACCTTACTTTCCTTCAATTTATCCATTGACCATCATATTAATTTTATAAAATCTTCTTATATACTCAGTGCCTTTGACATAAAGCAATAAATTCTAGAAGCTTGTATAGTTGTATAAACTTTAGTATTTTTAATTAAATCATATCTACAAAATATGGTAAAATTGAACACTAGACAAACCAATTTTGAAATTTTCAGCTGATTATTTATATAAAACAACCACATAAAAGTGAAAACAATGAACAGTCAAACAGGGCACAAACCATTAGTAGGGTTGCCCTGAACCTGAGATAGACAGTGACCCCTGACATATTTCAACAAGCGCTGAACAGTGGATAAATGAAGTTCACAGAAACAGTTATTTTAGCAATGATACTCAATTACACACAAACCAACAGAAATTTTCAATTTTCAACCTTTTACATAGTTGAAATTCACTCCAAAACCATAACTTACCCTGATAAGATAACCATGTAAAACAGATCAGCACACACACAAAATGTTCAAAACCATAAGTTAATTTTTCTGAGAACATGCATCAGGTAGACACGAAAACAGAGGAAAGAAATTAAATTAAACTGGGAGAAGGTTCTGGAAGTGAAGCATTAGTGAAAAGAATTTTTTTACTTTAAATGCGATGGATCTTTTTACTTTGTAAAGAGTAATAGCAAATATTTTGGGGTTAAGTTTTTAATCCCTAAACTGGTGAAAGTCCTTTAACTTTTTATAAATAAGGTTTTTAGTTCTTAGTTTTATTTGATTGGTTTATGTATCTTAACTTTTCTTCATTAAGATTTTTAGTTAGACTTTTATTTGATTGGTCAATATTTCTCAACTTTTTTTCATTAAGATTTTGGTATATAAACTTAAAAAAAAAAAAAATCAATCCTTAAAATCTCATTAAATATATAAAAATAATAGATTCAAATTTTTTTCATATACTAAAACTAAAATTTATAAAAGTTTAAAAAATTTAATCAATCAAACAAAATTTTAGGACTAAAACTCTAATAAAAAAAAAGTTGAAGAACTTTTGACCAGTCAAACAAATGAGTTTTAAAAAAGTTTAGGAACTAATAATTTAATTAACCTAATTTTGTTTTTCTAATGAACCTAAAGTGTAAGCGTTTAAAGCGGAAGTTTTAGTTGTTTTATTCTTATTTCGATCGGTGAAGAGCCAATAGATAAAAGTAAGAGGACATGCAAGGGTGTTGGAAAACCCGAGGGGACGCACCCGGTACTGGAAAACTCGAAGAGCTTGCCAGTGTTGGAGAAAACTATGACAGCAACCTCGGCGTCACAGAGAATGGAAAGTTCCTGAGCCTTCTTGAACAACCCTGTTCTCCGCTTCGAGAACGTGACTTGTCTGCTGCTTGCATTGTCGATTCTTTTGATCTCGATCTTCCCTCGACCCATTGGCTTTATTTTCTCGCTCTCTCAGAAAAGCGCAAACATGCCCAACTGAACGAGGAATTAATTAGAGGTGGTGGTGGTGCTTTGTGAGGAGAAGCGATTTCAGGGTTGAAGATGCGAACGAAGACACTAAGTAAGTAAGACCCCTTTTACTGAGAAGACGAAGGGGTTGTTGCGATTTGCGAGACTGGAAAGCGTTTTACCTCAAATGACCAGAGAGCTTCGCTGGAAACGGCAACTTTGCATGGCTCCGTTTTGTGTTCTCTAAGCATTTAGAAACTGTTTTCCTTTTTCCCCCATTTTGGATTTTCCTCTGCACCCACGGGTCCCACTTCTTTTCTTTTTCTTTTCTCCTCAATTTTCAATTGTTTTTAAACGCGTTACAATTATAATACTCATACACTTATTCAATCAATGTAATTAAACCCGTTTGACTTCCAATTTTCTTTTATAACTTCATTTACTTGTCATCAATCTTTACATTAAATACATGTTATGGGATATTAGTTCTATTTATTAAGAAAAATAAGTCATGATATAAATTGATTACAACCTCGTCTCATATTAACTAATGCTTAAGAAGAAAAATTTATTCTAAACTAATTATCATTTTAGTTTTCACTGTAATATTAATTTTTTTCACTTATCTTATTTATAATATTAATAATATAGGCTCAAAAATAAATAAAAAATGAATTAATGATGATAAAATTAATTTTATTAAATTATTATTATTTAATCATTTATTTATTGATTTTTTTGTCATTGTAAAATAATCTAAGATGAAAATGAAAATTATAATAGAATATAGGGAGTAGATAACATTTTAATGAAAAAATTAAAATAAAAAATATATAATTATATTAAGTCATGATCATTAATTAACTTTGAATTGTAATAATTTTTTTGTAAAATTATTTCTTTCAATTTTTAGGAACTATCCAAAATGCATGATGGACGCGGAGGGGCAGTGGAGAGAAGTCAGAAGGAGAAAGAGGAGGCATCATTCTTTCTCTAAGCATCAATCTACATGGAGGCAATCAGACAAAGTCGTAGGCCGATGGATGGGTCATAGGGATGAGGATGGTCAAGCTACCCTCTTTTTCACTAACTTTCAACCAATTTTCGAGTTAAGAACATGTGGAATGTATTTCAAAACTATGGGAAGGTAGTAAATATTTTAATCCCAGAGAAGAAAGACATGAGGGGATAGAGATTCGGGTTTGCGAGATTTTCTATGGTTTCAAATGTTAGATCCCTTGTTAAAAAAAAAAAATCAATGGAGATAGGAAAATCAAGGTGAATACCTCGAACTTTACAAGAGGGGTGTGTAAGTCGATGACAGAAGAATTCTCGACTAATCATGGGAAAGGGGACAAGGAAAACAGAGGGATTATATACCAATATTCAAATAAGGCGGGTCATAGAGGTGCCCATGCGCACCCTGTGATCTCTTATGCCAATTCCACAAGGAAGATCATTCCAAAGTTCGACACTCATGGGAGGAGAGGTGGACGCCAATTACACTCTAAGGCTACCAACATAACCTATATGATGGAAGACAAGACACTCCAGAAATTAAGTAAGGCTTTCATGGGTAGAGTTGTGAATCAAGACTTACTTAACTTCACAAAAATTAAATCTAGAGGGGTTTTTAGGCATTAGGGCTACCCTGATGGGGTCATCTTTGGTTCTCTTAGAATTATACGATGAAAAAGAAATAGGCGATTATCTAAATGAATGATTTCAATGGGAGGAAGATTGGTTCAAAGAAATTGTTGCATGGTCTCATACTGCTATGGATAATGAAAGGCTCATATGGATAAAGTGTTATGCGACCCCTATTTATGTCTAGGAGTAGAGTCTTTTCAAATTGTTGGGATCTATGTATGGAGAGTTCCTTTATATTGAAGAACCCATTGGAAGTAGGGAATGTCTTGATCAGTGACGGATCTAGGACCTTGGGTTAGTGAGGACAATTTATTTAAAAAATAAAAAAATAATAATTATCATTATTATATGAGATAGTTGGGTTCAAACACAAAGATAAAAGGTACAAAATATAAAATTTGAAGATAAATATGTGCAGTTTATTAAAATAAGATGATGCATTTACTTACTCTTACATGTGAACTGATAAGAAAGTTCAAATACATAAAATTAGGGGATGCAAAATATAAAATTAGGAGGTACAAAATATAATATTTTTGGACAGATATTAGTGGTTTTATTAAAATGAGGGGTTGCATTAGCCCACCCTCACATGAACATGGATCCGTCGGTGGTCTTGATTTTGCAAGATTTTTCATTTGTACGAATATCAAGGATCTCATCAATACTATGATTAGAGTTCGTATTAACAAGTACATCTTTGAGATTAAGCTAGTTGAAGAAGGAGTAGAGGATGGTGCAAACTGCCTTCTGTGTAGAAAATGTGCACTTAGTTTGGCAATGAATGTCGACACTTCTAACGAGGAAGATGACTCCGATGAGTCATTCATAGACGGGAATATCCAAATGTTTTTGGCTGACGATTTGAAATTAAATTCAAATTTGAATTTCGAATCTTGTAGATGTTGTACTTCAAACATAATAGGCAAGTCAACCTAGTCTAATTGTATAAAGAAAATCAACAAGTCAACCTAGTCATCAATTCGTTGTGGCGAATATGTTAAGTTTCAGTTTTTGAAAGGAAAGGTTTCGTTGTAGCGAGTTGTCAGTTTGTTATTGTGAAAATAAAATATTTTTGATTTTTTAAAGAAGATTTTGGATCGAAAATTGATTCAAATAGAGAAAAAGTGTCATTAAGAAGAAATCCATATAATTCTTCATATGAAATTGGTTCCTAATCAATTTTCTAGTTTAATGCATTCAAGATCTAAACTACAATGACTAACCTAATTCGTTAGTGATTAATCCTTGAGTTCCAAGTCGAATACCTAATTCCTTAGGTGATTTAGACCTAGAAACTCAAAGCTATATTAGTGAATCTCTACAAATATAAGTATTTAATTCATTCCTACCATCAAATCCTTGCACAATTTCAATTCAAATCTAGGATTTGAATTTGTTTCCACACAATCTAAATCCCTAAAAGCTAGGTCGATCACTTCTAACATGCATCTAAGCATAGAATTGAAATAAGATCATATTAAATATGAGAAATGATTATAAAACGGAGAATTACATATTTGAATTTTACTTTAAGCACTCGGTAATTGTGAAATTTAGCTCATTTGGATAATGAAATATACAAATAGAACCTCAAGAGATGTATAGTAGAGGAAAAGAAAGAGGGAAGAGAGAAAAGAGAAAGAGTTTGAGATTCTATTTCTGAAATTAAAAAATAAACCAAAAGTGTTGATAGAGGACTACCTAAGGATCATGATGATGGAAGTCCATTCCAAGCCAAAGTTCTAGAAGGAGAGCTTAAAGCACTTCCTTTGGTGAGCTTTGAAGCACCCATGACAAGAGCTAGAACCTAAGCCTTTCAAGATCACATCAAAAGTCTTGTATGTTGTAATAAGCAAGTGTTATATGTTTTAATCGATTACAACGTTTCTGTAATCGATTACACAAGCTAGTGTTGTCTGTTTATTTGTCTGTTTCGATCGATTACAACGTTTCTGTAATCGATTACACAAAACAAATCCTGTCTGTTTTAATCGATTACAACATTTCTGTAATCGATTACACAGTGCTAGAATGCTCTGTTTTAATCGATTACGGGTCGTATTAATCGATTATTTTCAGTTAAAATTGTAGTGCTTTTATATATTTTTGTAATGGGCTTTGATATTTCCGCAAATAGGCCTAAACTTACGTTTTTAGGTGTTTAATTAGAGGCCTAGTCATATAAATACTCAGACTTTGCTATTTTTGATTAACTTTGATTAATAGAAATTAAGCTTTTGCTTGAATTAAGAGCTTAGCCTCTTGTTAGTTCTTGATTGAAACCAAATCAATTCTTATCAAAGAAGCTTTCCTTTGTGGCAAATCCTCCTACGACTTATCGTTCCATTTGTGGGTCGTGGTGTCATTCCTAATCATTCCTTAATCTTCTCCATTTTTCTATTTGGGTTTTCAACCAAAATTCATGGAGTCTTGAAGTTTGCAATCCGGAAACGATCTAATCCAAGCATTCATGTCTTGGTAGTCATGATGTGATAATCAGAGCTTGATTCCGAAAAGCATTTCGTAAAGATTTCTATCTA
Organism: Glycine tomentella; assembly: GCA_007407185.1. Classification (NCBI taxonomy): domain Eukaryota; kingdom Viridiplantae; phylum Streptophyta; class Magnoliopsida; order Fabales; family Fabaceae; genus Glycine; species Glycine tomentella. Next base: position 22,776 of record PYAF01003882.1, read on the forward strand.
TGTTTTTTGCATTTTTTTTTTCGGAAATGAAAATTGAAAATCATGATTCTTGCTTGTTTGTTGTTCTTTGTGTGTTTCTTGTGTGATTTTTGAGTTTAGTTTACAATTGTCTTCAATTTCCCTATCATTTTGTTGAATTCGGAGTTGTTTTGAATATGGGTTGTTTTTCGTGTTCTTCATAAAACTCATACCATTGCTGGAAATTTTTTGAGTTTGATTCATAAAATTATGTCTAGAGAGTTTTGGAGCGTTTGTGCAAATATCAAAAGTTTCTGGTCCTAAAAGAGAAAACATGAAGGACCAAAAGTAAATTATTAAAAAATATATTGGGGTCAAAATGAAAATCAAAAAAATATGAGGACTCAAATATAAAAAATAAATTGACAGCCAAAATTTTATTTTAAAAGTCCTCTCTCTTAGAGTGTGTTTCTTGTTGCTTAATAACACTATCTTTTTGCATAATTACAGTGGTTTATTTTAGCCAAAAAAATTATATTTATCATTGTCTTCTTTGACTTTCATTTTGAGTTGTGCTTTTCTTGTTGAGCTTTTATTGCTTGTCTTCTAAATTTTCAAGGTTTTGTCTTTGAGTTTTCTTTCCTCCTTGACCTCTTAAGTTGAGTTTGGATTTGTTTCATCTTTCACTTTGAATATTCATTGAATTGGAATCTTTGGTTAAATTTCAAGAGTTGAAAAAAAGTTAGAGAGTGGAAAAAAACAAGAGTGAACCTTATAGAAAAAGTCTTACAAGTGTGAAACACGAGTGTTGAAGAGTGTAAACACTTAGTGAGTGGTAAGGTCCATTTTCTTGTAGCAATGGTGTCTGATAGCGATAGTGATCCATCTTCACCCAGAAACCGCTAAGCTAATGACTTCATTGGCTAAGCAAATGGATAGGTTGCAAAGAAATGTGGAAAGGAGGATGGGAGAACGTTTTGATGAGATACAACGAAGTATTCAAGAGTTGAGTGGAAGAATGGAGGACATGGAGAGAAGAAGACATCATAGGTCACCTCATTCTTCTCAAGGGAGTGATGATGGCCATGAAGATGGTAGAAGGAATAGACATAGGAGGAATAGGGGTGGATGGAAGATGTGAAATTTAAACTTTTCAAGTTCCTAGGTACTAATGACCCAGAAGCTTACCTTGATTGGGAGATTAAAGTTGACCAAGTTTTCGATTATCACAATTTTAGTGAAGAAAAGAAAATGAAGTTGGCTAGCTTAGAATTTGAAGGGTATGCCATGGCTTGGTGGACTTAAGTGCAAATGGAAAGAGGAAGATTGAAGAGACATCGCCCGGACACATGGTTGATAATGAAGGGAATCATGAGGGAGAGATTTGTTCCACCTCGATACATAAGGGATTTGCATACCGAATTACAAAGGCTCTATCAAGTGAGTAGATGTGTTGATGACTATTACACCATGGATTTTTGAATGGCTTTAATGGCTAATGAGGCTATAATGGCTAGATTTTTGAATGGCTTGAATAGGGACATTCAAGATATTGTAGAGCTTCAAACCTACAACACCATGGATGAACTTATACATAGGGCTATGAAAGTGGAGCAACAATTGAAGAGAAAACAAGCCTACAAGAAGTCTTCATATGCTCATTCTTCTTGGAAGGATAAGAGCACTTCCAAGAAGGAGGGTTCTTCTTCCTAACATGTTGAAAGAAAGTCTTTAAGAGGTACTACTACTTCTCCTACTCAAACTCCTTCCAATAAATCTAGTTTAATTAAATGTTTTAAATGTTTGGGTAAGGGCCATATGCATCCCAATGTCCAAACAAAAGGACCATGATTGTGTTGGAAAATGGAGAGGTGGATAGTGAGTCATCTAGGAGTTCTCATAGTTCCTCTAGTGAGGGTGAGGATGATTGTTTCCTTAGACCGGAAGAGGGAGATCTTTTAATGGTAGGACGCCTCATGGGAATCTTGTGCAAAGATAGAGATGATACACAAAGAGAAACCATTTTCCATTTTAGATGCTTGGTGAGTGGAAAGGTTTGTTCTCTGATCATTAATGGAAGAAGTTGCACCAATGGTGCAAGCACTAGATTAGTGGAGATACTTGGTTTAAAAACTTCCCCTCACCCTAAACCTTATAAATTGCAAAGGTTGACTGACAATGGTGAGTTGGTTATGGATAAGCAAGTGTTGCTTACATTCTCCATTGGAAAATATGTTGATGAAGTGCTTTGTGATATGGTTCCTATGGAAGCTAGCCATGTGTTGCTTGGTAGACCTTGGCAATATGATAGAGATGTTGTCCACAATGGGGTCACCAATCACTATTCTTTCTTGCATAAAGGTAAAAAGGTAGTTCTCTCATCTTTGTCTCCAAGTGAGGTGTATAACGACTACGTTTCTTATTACAACAACTACGTATTATGTTCGTTTTTAATTAATTATTTCGTATGTAACTGATTACGCTTATTAATTTACAGAAAAATTTTCTTACGTAATTGTGTTTAATTAAAAATTAATTACACGAAATTGAATATTTCTAACACGTTTTGCGAAATTGCTAGTTACAAAATTTCATACATAA